>VJMY01000384.1:0-74801 GCA_009869795.1 Neelides sp. FZ-2019 | reverse complement strand
AAATCCCTTCCTCGATTGTAATAATGTCATTACTCTCATTACTCATTAGTGTCATTGTCACTGCATAAGTAATTGTAGAAAGAAACAATTTGACTTTTATAGATTAATAAATATTGAATTCTCTGACGCTTCTTCCAGTTTCACCATCCAAGGATCCCTTTAAATTAAATAATTGCTCCGATAAATGTTCAGGTAATGGTGTTTTCAAATTACATAATTTATCACTTTGTACTCTCTTCAGCTCTGAAAATCATCTGCTTGTACATATTCGTTTTATTGAAGAATTTGTTATATATATAAGTTTACTTTTAAAATTTTAGTCTTGAAAAAATAGTTATATGATTGTTTTTGTTTTTGCTCAGGGCAAGATTTAATAAAAATAATGATCGACAAATTTAAATAATATTCAATTACAAATTATGATTTTATTATTATACATTTTTTTCTTTACAAGTTTGTTTAATTTAATAAAATATAATTCTACAATAAAAATATTTGTGCAGAGCATAATTAAAATTATTAAAATATAAAATGCCATAGAAGCATGTGTAAGTAATTTAACTGGAGTTTCCGATTTGTTAAATAGCTCTAACATTTTAATGAGATTGCAAGAATTCTTTATAATTTGATTGTTTGTTTTGTTTTTATGGCACAATCTTTTAATAAGACGATACGCTTCACCATCCAAATAGTTTGCATTTGAATATCTATAAAATAATTGAATAATTCCTGTTGCATATAAGTAACTAAAAGATTTATAAAATTCAAATGAAAAATGTCCAACAAAAATCCAATGAGTTGGTGCTTCGTATTTGATATCTTTCGCCATGTATAAAATATGTGTGCTCTTTTTAGATTGTATTATTTTAATCAAATATTTAAAATATACGGTTTCCAAAATCATCATTGATTTAGAATTGTGCTCATTTAGAATTTCACCCAATACCTCATATTGTCTGAACTGGAGTATATGGTAAGGAAGAGTAGAATAATTAAAAAAGCAATTGGAAAAATTTTCTTTAAATGGGCAATTTTTTTCTATCCAATTTCCATAATGCGTCCGAGGATAAGCATAGGGAACCAAATTTAAATTAAGATTCAGTAATTTGTGTCCATTTTCATACATTTGACTCATGTTTTTAACGGTGGCTAAATTTAATGGAACTGTTAGTGTTAAAGTAATGACTGATTCATAAACAATGCTAAATAGAAGCAAACAAAATGCCCAAATGACCAATATAACGTTAAAATTGCTATCTTTTATTCCACCTGTGCGAAGAACCAATCTGAGCAAATTGAAAGAATTTATCAAAAACTTTTCGAATAGAGAAGGGGCGTTTAAATTAAAATAAAATGATAGTTCCTTTTTTATAATATTTACATTTAAAAATGTAATGGCCAACAACGTAGCAATAAATGTAATACTTAAAAATATCCATGTATAAAAGTCGTAAGCATTAGTTAAAATTGACCAATTAAAAGTTTCCAGTACTTTGGTGCTGCTATAAACAACATTGTATTGGCGATCTCGATGATAAAAAGAATTAATTGTTCCATAAAGCCAAGAATACTTAAGATATGTCGCTTCTGGAATAATACGAGGCATAGTTAATGTATAATTGTACTTATAATAAATATCTTCTTGAATAATTTGAATTGTTAAATTTAATTTCGAAGTAATAATTTGTGCAATATAAGTCATCTGACTGCACTTATTAATAATGATAGATTTTGAACATTTTGAACTATCAATCAAATCAGTATAGTCAAACCTACTAATTATATCTTCAGGATGGATCTTGACTGAGCTTAATTTTCCATTTGAATTTACATTGTTATGAAATAGATAATAATCTTCAACATCACTAAACATCATTATATTTTTAAAAAATAATTTATTGGAGGGCTTGCAAAATATACAATGAACAGCAATTTTACTATCATTATGTCTAATGTAAAATATTTTTATATCATAAAATAAAAAGTTAATATAATATTTTTCAGGAATATTTGTCGTACGTGTCAAAAAAAGTTTTTCTTCGAGAAAAATAAAATATATATCATTTTTACTAAACCGGAAACTACTAATTCCTTCAATTATGGGATTAAAAAATAGATCAGGATTTGTAATATAAATAACAAAACATTGATTATATTTAGTCATAATATTTAAAGAAATTGCTAAATTTTTCCAAAAACGATAAGTATGATTGTAATTGATATGTAATTGATATGTAATTGTATGACTATGATTGTAAACATCATCTTGTAATAATTTATGAGAATTTATAGAATTAAAAGAATTCTCATTTTTTGGGACATTAAGTTCATCAAAAACGTCAAAACGAGTGTGATAGTTAGCGTTTATCAATTCTATATGGCAATTTTTTATATTTGGACGAATACTGTCAATACTTGGATTAATTGTAATGCAAAATGAAAATTGAATTATTTTAAACAAAATTAGAAAAACTGTCATTTAAATAATGTTTACAAATATCAATATATTATTTATACAAATAAAAGAAGATATTTAATTATTAGATCTTAAATAAATAAAATGTTACACTTACATTAGATAATTTATCAATCAAAGTAGTTTGAGAATTTAACTTTTAATAAATTGCACCCTGCTCATATACATTTCCTATTAAATAGAGACAGATGAAAGGTTTAATAACTCTGAAAAATATATTATTTATTATTAACTATAATATTAATTATATTTACATACATTGTTTAAGTTAATACATTATTTTAAACTATTTATTTAAGTATGTACACATAATTAACCAATATTGTAATTCAATAGATATTCTCTTGAAACTAAAATATTATATAATGAAATAATTTGGTTAAACATTAAATTAAATTTTCATATAAACATTACACATAACATAATTTATATAATTTTTCTTAATTCAATATCTTTGTTTATCTTGTTTGTTTTCTGATCGTGTCAGAGAATTGTTTCATAATTTAATTTTAAAAAATTTAATTAAATTATTAAAAAAGAAATATTTGTTAATAAGTAATGTAATTAGTCAATATTTAAAGTGCTCATCAACTAGAAATAGTGATAATCGATTACTTGATTACTGAATACGATTTACCGAATTAAATTATGTAATTATAACATTTGCAATTTTGATGTACTATAGGTCACGTATGAATATATCCATGAATGGTTTAGGTTAAGTTAGGTTCTAGGATTCCCGAGTGTGTTTAATTCCTATCTCTATGTTGCTGGCTAACCTAACCTAATCTCTAATATGTAAAATGACAACAAGTTCTCTTAACCTGACCTACTGGGAATATTCTAGGCTGTTCAATGGGACCTTTTTAAAGGATAGTCAACAGCTATATATATTTTTAACTTGAAATGTAATTTTTAACATTTCGGGTCAATTGACTCGTTGACCGTTTCTCACAACACAATTTCAATAAACAATGTTATTTTTCTAGTTAATAATTCTAATTAGTATTTCATTAATTTTTTAAACTCATCTATTACAAGTTAACTTATTATGAAAAACGAGCAATTTCCTTTTAGTGTCAAATCCCTTCCTCGATTGTAATAATGTCATTACTCTCATTACTCATTAGTGTCATTGTCACTGCATAAGTAATTGTAGAAAGAAACAATTTGACTTTTATGGATTAATAAATATTGAATTCTCTGACGCTTCTTCCAGTTTCATCATCCAAGGGTCCGTTTAAATTAAATAATTGCTCAGGTAAATGCTCAGGTAATGGTGTTTTCAAATTACATAATTTATCACTTTGACCTATCTTCAGCTCTGAAAACCACTACTTGTACATATGGACGGTGGGGACAGGCACTTGTGTGGATGAAACCGAGGAGGGCGAGGGTTCTCGTGGGAGAAAATAGAACTACAGGGATTCACTTGCTCTTTCAATTTGGGCCGACGTGCCGAGTCCCGAAGACGTCTTGGAATTCTTCAAAACTTGACTATGCAGCCGGCCGAAACCTCCTCGAACGTCCAATCCGTCCAAGTCTTTGGGCGAAAGGTTCACATTCTTAATTCCACTACTCTCTTAATTACTCCCCAATGAAGAATGGAGTCTAATTCCAAGCTTCAAACCGCATTTCTTAATAATTACCTATTTAATTGTGATTTGTAGAAGACTGCCACCGCTGTTGCTTATTGCAAGAATGGTCGAGGATTAATAAAGGTCAACGGAAGACCTTTAGAACTCATTGAGCCCAGGATACTCCAATACAAACTCATGGAGCCAATTCTCCTCCTCGGAAAGGTCAAATAAAATGTCCAAATCCTAGCCATGAATTTAATTCTTGTGATATCCATTGAATAAAGCTCAACTCATAAAGGTAATTGCTAATTAATTACAGGATAGATTTGCCGATGTTGACATCCGTGTGCGAGTGAAGGGAGGCGGTCACGTGGCACAAATCTACGCCATTCGACAATCAATCTCTAAAGCCCTCGTCGCCTACTATCAGAAATGTAAAAATCATTTTGTATTCTTAACTATGCAAGAGGCATTTTCATAAAACTAAAAGCAATAAACAAATTGAAGTTCATTAAAGTGAGGGCGTGAGCCAAATCGAGATTTGTGCGAATGTTGTAATTAATTAAATGAAATTGTCATAGATGTGGACGAGGCTTCGAAGAAGGAGATCAAGGATATTCTTGGCCAATACGACCGAAGTCTTCTTGTAGCTGATCCTCGTCGGTGCGAGCCAAAGAAGTTCGGCGGTCCGGGCGCCCGGTCCCGTTACCAGAAATCCTATCGTTGATTCACATTCCTTCGATTATTAAAAGAGGTTGAGACAGAGAAACCCGTGTTTTCATTCCGCGCATAGTGGGCGAGACGCCGCGTCCTATTAATCCCCGACAGAGTTCAAATCCCCGAATTGGATCACCACCAGTATTTTTATTCATCCCAATCAAGAGGAAATGGGACAACGCGTTCCTCATTGGATTTCCTGGCAATCCCAGACATTCTTCCCACAATCGTGGAAATAATCCAAAACATCACAACAAAAACATGGGGTCGCGGGGAGGAAGGAAATGGTCTTGGTGGTCAATTATTTCTTCTCCAAGGGAACTAGGGTGTCCGTAGCGAGGGTGTCGAGTGACCCAAGAGAGGACATTGACCTTCCGGGTTGGGCGAGGGGGCCGAGAGACGTCATCTCCACGGATTAAACAAGGGTTGAGTGGGACGTGAGGGTGAATGGATGAGATCCGAAGGCAGAAGCCATGGTGGAGCATACGGGGACATTAATGAGGGATTTTCCCCGAGCGAGTCCTCTAATTTTAATTCTCCTCTTGGCTCCACTCGGGAACAAACCTCCGCCAGACGCGCTCCGGCAAACCTCAGTTCTTTGTGAGCTGTGTGTGTGTGTGAAGGTGCTGTGAGAAAGGGAATCTGTCGACTGAGAACCCTTTGGATCTCACGTTCCTCCGTTTTTTACCAACTTTCCCACCACGCCTGCCTCTCTTCTCATAACTAAATACATTCACCACGCATCATTTGGGATTTAATGGCTTTTCCAATTGTTAGGCCGTAGATTCCTTTCTATCGCTGCTAATAATAAGATGATCTTTGTAGACGAGCAAGATCCAGTCGGAGGTAAATTCCTTTCAATAATTCCCTCATTGACTCATTTGCTCGCAGAGATCGATCCTCCCTTCGCCTACCGCCACGTCTCGACCCGAAGAAATTGTTCTTTAGATGATGACTACATCCTCGGAGAAGAGATTGGAAGGCAAGGAGAAATTGAATTTACTAATCAAAAACTACGTCGTTTCATTTCAATGAGGAATATTATTATCAGGGGCAAATTCGGTCGAGTTCACAAATGCCAAACAAGGACGCATCTACAACTTGCAGTCAAAATTGTGTCAACCCGACGAAAGGAGGAGAAGAGAAACGTGGAGCGAGAAATTGAAATCATGAATCGCCTTCACCATCCCCGCCTCATCCAACTCTATGACGCCATCGAAGACGTCAATCGCGCGGAGATGTGCCTTGTCATAGAGAGGTCACTTTCAAAATCTCCTCAAGTCTTAGAATAATTGAAAAGAAGATGGTTCATTTGGCTTTTAATTTTCAGGATTGAAGGGGGCGAGCTCTTCGACAGGATCATCAAAGACGACGAGTTCACGTTGACTGAAAGGGCTTGCTCTGTTTTTATTAGACAAATATGCGAGGGCTTGGAGTATATCCATTCGAGGAATGTGATCCATCTGGACATGAAGCCAGAGAATGTCATCTGCCTCTCCTTGAGCGGAAACAGAGTTAAAATTATCGATTTTGGTTTGGCCAGGATCTACGACCCGAATAGGAAACTCCAGGTGAGTTCAAATTCACTCCATTTCTCAACCCATTGACCTGTCTGTCCTAACATTCACTTCCCACCTTTTGAGAATTACTAATGTTTTAATTATTGGATTTCCAGGTGCTTTTTGGAACTCCAGAGTTTGTGGCACCCGAAGTGGTGAATTTTGAGGAAATTGACTTTGCCACCGACATGTGGAGCGTCGGCGTCATCACCTACGTCCTTCTCTCTGGACTTTCCCCTTTCATGGGCGACAATGATGCGGACACGATGGCCAACGTCACGCTGGCCAAGTACGACTTTGACGACGAGTGTTTTGAGACGATTTCCAACGAGGCCATCGACTTCATTACAAAGCTACTCAAGAAAGACAAGAGGTAACAAAGACTTTTGTAAGCTTAAAACCTGTGTAGTCTAGCAAGGCGTGATGAGGCCGTATGGACATTTCTTTAATCGTAGTTAATGCTAAGGAATGGGAGTATTATGAGTGAGATTTGGGTAGGCAAAGGCTGAATGCCTCGGAGTGTCTCCGCGAACCCTGGTTGGAGAGAAAGTCGAGCCCTTCTCCCTCGCCGTCGCTTTCTCCTATGTCTGACCCAGAAGAGGAAATCACTAAGGAAAATCTTAAAGAGTTCTGTGAGCGCTGGAATGAAAAAGACATTTTCTCCCCATCGACCTTTCAAAATAAAATCCTTACCGACGACCCTGGCGAAGTTCTCAACATGGTCAGCTCGTTCAGACGCTTCTCCTACCACATCGAAGGAGAAAAAATAACAAACTCTTCGAACAAAAAGTTTTCTTGGGGCAATGAAAAAGAAAACCATAATTAGAAATTCAATGTTTCTTAAAAATCAGACTGTTTTATACTGTTCTATTGTGTTAATGATCTTTTGACAAAAATTCCATTGTGTCAAAGTTTGAAAAAAGTCATTTGTAAAGTGATCAATTTTATGTTTAACTATTTATAAGTTCGCGAGTTAAATTAAAAGTTATAAAATAACATCCGTTCGAGGTGGACGCTCTCGTAAACGAACAACCTAGTTTTTAATATGAATAAAAAAAATTGCTATTTTTCCTATATTTTCTCTCTGGTGGTGTTTTTGAGGTGTCGGAGCGGGGCTGTGAGTTGTTTGTCTCATCCTTGGATGCGAAGTTCCCCCCTCACCCCGCTGGACATCCGGAAGCTCAAGCGCTACGTGGTGAAGAAGCGGTGGGCCCGGGCCGTCAACGCCATCCTGGCCATCAAACGCCTGTCCAAATCCCCATAAGCTCAAGGATGGGTAAATTTAGAGCTCCTTTGTGCCAACAACTCCCCGACCTCACCAAACCTTCAATGTCAACACACGTCAAAAGGATGATGAGCATTTGCGGAATAAACAATTTGAACACGGCGTTTCATTGAGGCAAAGCTGAACATTCCTCCCATCCGGGTCCCATCATCCCACTCAAGTCCAAACACCCGAGTCCAAACACCCGAGTCCAAACATCCGATTTCCTCCCCCGAAACCCCGAGTTTCCCCACTTGGTGAAACATGCCCAGGAATTATCATGAAATCTCATGATGAGAATATTAGTTTGTAAAGAGGAAGTCGGGGCAGAAGGGAGTTGTTGAGTGAAGGGGTTTTTTTCCTTGGCAGATTGACCTTGTGGAGGCGCCAAGGCTCAGATGCGTCGTTGGGAGCTTCTGTTGGGCCAAGTGCCAAAATGCCTATTTTCATAACATTCCTCGGCCTTTCTCAACCAAAGCCCGCTGGTCCTCATTTATTGCAAAACAGACTCGCCATTCACCAACTCGCCAACCCCCGTTCAATGACTCAAATGAAACTTCAAGATCCACTTGGAATGTATTTCTTTAGAATGTGTGAGCGTTCCGGCAGATTCCGCAGCCCAGGGCGAATTCCTCCCCTGTTGGGGGATGCGTCACGTGGAGCGGACATTCCTCACCTTCCCCTTGACGAGCTCGAGGACCTGGAGAAATATTCACTTAATTACATTTCCAATCACCTTTCTAACTACCATTTTCCAATTATTAGCTAAATCTTACATTCAAAGTTACAAATATTGAACAAATAGGTACATATTCCAAATATTCTCCCTAATGTGTTCGCCAAGATAATATAAATAGATTTAAAAAAATGGACTATTGAGTAGGTAGTGATAAAAAGGAGGGATCGATGAACTCCGTTGTACCTGCTGGACACGACGGTAGCTGTGACTTTGGAATGGCAGTAATTCGCTGGAAATCGTCATGACATCCATTGCAGAAGTGTGTGGTTCCGAAGCAGAAGAACACGGCGACCGAGCAACAATAGCGGCATTTGTACTCCAAGTAGTCAGTGCCGTGTTTGGGGCAGAGTTGGGCCTGTGAAACGTCGCTGCATCCCCCGCACACCAACTCGCTCGGGTTGAACTCGCATTGGATCTCGATGTCGCAGCGTGCCTCTCCGCCGAAATAAGCCTAACACACACGACGATATGTTTATATGTCCAATCTAACAATAGAAACTTATAGGAAGTCCCTATAGTAGGGAGAATTCTTACCTTATTGCACTTTGAGCAGACGTAGTAAGCGTAACGATCCATGGCAAAAGCGGCCGGGTCTTTGTAGAATCTCGAGCCAGGATGAAGAATCCCATCAGCTTGGTTCAATCCCTCATACTCCAATCGCATCAACGCCTTCCGTTGAACATCCTCGAACAGCTCGCGGATCGGGATGAGAACAAAGTCCAGCAAGTTATGAGAAATCTCAACCTGGACACAATCACATTGTCAATTGCAAGAGTCCAGTAAATAGAATACGACTTTCATGCTTGGACTTCCATCCGAATCCTTTTCCAGCTTTGCCTTACTTTGCAAATGGGGCATAATGAGAAAGAGAAAGTGATCCTCGGTCCAGCCCATCTCTTCTCCAGCACGGAGCGACAGCAATGGTAGTGGAACACGTGGCCGCAGAGGAGCTGAGAAAGTCAATTGGATTTTTATTATTATTATATTTTATTATATTTGTAATTGCTAATATCTCGCATGGCTACTTGAATGGCCGGGGCGAAGGCGAGGGCATCGGTGAAGCAAATCATGCACATGTCGTCGCTGTCTTGCTTCAACATGCTCTCCAATTTGTCCGAACATCCTTGGAGGCACGGGAGACATTTCACTTCATTACGAACTCCGCCGCAGAGATGTCCGCACACCAACACGCGCTCACAGGCGCTCTTGCCAAACTCCTAATTCACAAATGTAAAGTAGGGCCAAGTAAGTTATTAGTTTCATATCTCATTCAGCCCCGAAATGCGCTCGAAATTAAAAAACCAAAAAATATTTTCTATTAAAAGACACACGTATCGGTGGAAATAATTAGCGATGAAATCTCGAGCGTATTTCGGGGCTGATTGAGGCATAGTAATTAGTTAATTAGAAATTAGAAAAATTTTAAAACAATAGTCTGAGGAACAGAGGAATATCCTCACTTGGCATTCCGACTCGCTGCAGACGTTCCCAAGGGCCAAACTCCCCGTGTTCCCCGTCTTACTACAAAATCGACATTGGCCTGGCAGGGGTGCGGCAGACTCGGAGGAATATCCTTTCGGGATCCCGTTACGAAATTCTATCAAAGCCTGGAAAAACATACATTGTTTCAGAAAATTCTAAAAATAAATATAATTAGGAAATATGAAATTAATTGTCAATTGTCTTTACTTTGAGAGTGGAAGAGTCGGCAAGAGCCATGAGCCAAAACAATTTGATTCTCCCGCAGCCTTCGTGCAAATCCACACGAATGGACTCCTCCTCCTCTTTGCAAACCTGAAATAAAACCCAGGTTAATTCGGTGATTTGAGCCAAATTGAAATGGATATTGATGCGGGAGAGTCAACGGACCTTTCTCGAGTGATTCCAATTCTTTTTGGGCAAATGCAGGACTCGGTCGCATTCCGTGCACAAATCCCGACACTCTTTGCATTGTATCACAGCCAAAGTCTCCCCATCATCATGATTACCACATTTGGCCTATAAAACAAATAAACAATTTAAACTTGTAGAATTGATCAATTGAATAGCTCAAAAATAACTTAAATCATTGAGCATTTAATTAATTCATAATTTGTAATTAGTAATTTATTTATTTGATTTATTAATTCATGAATGAATTTAACTCTTCGTGAAGTTCCGTTGAGGAAGTTGGGCGAGGAGAGCAAACGCGAATGATCTTCGTGCAAGACGCAGAGCGCCGCGAGGGCCAACCAAAACTTTGGCGAATTCAAGCATTCGAAACAATTCCGCTCCTCGGTTTTCATTTTTGTCATGAACAAGACGGCCTCGGCAATCGCCGGCTTCGTCACCTTGGCCCACTCAAGGGAAAAACTCTCCTAGGAAAAAAATTCGAAAAATCACACCAATTAGTCAAGTGCCTGAAATTAATAGTCAAACCTAATGAAATTAACTTTGTCCCATTACTTCAGACATATCTTTGATGAGTTTGACCACGGTATTTGCCAGCTGGATGTCCGCGTCCCCCCGGAGGAACCAGTAAAAAGGCGGAAGTTCGTCCGTGGTGAAGATGTCGTTGATGTTGATGTTCTTGGCCGACCGCGTGCCGTCGGCTGCTTTCCGCACTTTCACCTGCAAGGCCTTTACAATGCAGCCCAAGAGAATGTCCACGACTCCCACGCGTCCTTCTTCAAACTCAGAACAACTCAGGATCTTGGCCAAATCCCCAGGATGGATTTCCGGAAGGATCTTACGAACCACCAACGTGACCTGAAAAATGCCAATCATGTCAATTACTAATGTTCATGTTAATTTCTCTACAACACGATTTAAAATTCACACAATTCAAATCCATTCATTGAATTCCCTCACATCAAACTCCATTTCACCATTTTGCCCTTAAATGATTCCTATTGAATCCCTATTCCTATGTATGAATCTCTCACTTGTCTTTGGATCCTCGGAGTTCCAGCATGAAGGAGTTGCATCAAATCCTGAATTAAATTATTCTGTTGTGAAATGTACGAGCGGCCCACTTGGCTCCCAACGAGGGCCAAAACCAACGACAGCATTTCAAAACAATATCGATCCCCAATTTTCGGCTTTTCTAAAAATCAAAAATCACACGTAATCCCATTTAATAAACCCTTTTCGTTTATTGAAACAAGGGGAAAAAGTAAGACCAACTTCCAGCGAGGATCCGAACGTTTTCTCCAGTGGCCTCCAACAAGGAACTTGTGGAATGCGCGTCAAACTCCTCTTTGATCTTCACAGACTCCCGGTGAATGGCCGAAACAATGTGAGAACAAACCTGGGATATTTTGGAATTTTGGAAATGAAATTCAATGAAAGATCTCAATGAAGGGAATATACTTGTTTTTGAAGGTAAGTGAGTCGATTCCTAGAGAAGAGAATTCCAACAACGTGTTCTTGAAGATCGTTCATTTCGTTCTCCTCTTCTCTCATCATGTTCGGGGAATTGAGAAGTTTACCAAACACCTAGGAAAACCCAAGTTCAATTTCTAGAACATTCTCATTAGCCAACAAATCTCAAATCCACTAAAGTCCTCTAGCATGAATTAGTAATAAATCCAGTCAAGTTGTTTATGAATGAGTGAGTTTGAAAACCTCAGAAGAAAGGAGGCGGAAGATCCGGAGCGTTTCGTTCTCGCACTTGGCATGGGCAATGAAGAAATTCCCCATTTTCAAGCCTCCTTTCTCTTCCTTGGTGGCCAAGGGACTCCCGAGCACTTTGATCTGACGAACCCTCAGCGTGTTGTCCGGCCCCTTCAACTCCATCTTAACCACTTTGGCCTCCTCGCCTGTAAAGGGATTCCCAATTAGCCCCAAGACTCCAAAGGGTGCGTGAAGGAAGAGAAATGGCTTACAAATGATAGGGAGCCAATTCCACCCATAGAATCTCGAGTCCAATTCAAGCTGCCCGATCTTGTGCATGTCGTCCGGATGAGCTCCGATTTTGATCACAATGGATCCAACTTTATACTAACATTTATTGTAATTAGATTCATACATAAACGGTCAAATGATCATTTAATGAGAAGGAATGCTGAGTTTGTGAGCCATGAGTTTACCTGGGCATCTCGTCCGTTGTCAATGTGTAGGGCAATGACTTTGAGCGGAATGTCGCCGACGGTGATGACGGTGATTCCCTTGGTCCGATTCCTACCATCATCCCAAACTCATTTCATGGAACAAGTGGAGGAAAGAACCAGTTGATTGTTTTTAAAACCCTCACCTGTCCTCATCCCCAGACTCCCAAAAAGTCTCGGTCGAGTCATCCACGAGACTCTGCGACAAAGCGGCCCGACTCGAAACTCGAATGTCCACCGTTTTGGTCAAATCGCTCAGACTCGTCGTGACCATGGAGCACTCCTCGCAATGAACTTTGGTCCATTCGCTGTTCTCGCGGTCGAATTGAGACATGATTTGACTCAAATTGCGAAAGATCTCGCTCCTAGGATTTAGCCATATATTCGGTTATTAATTAGATTATTAATTGAGTTATTAATTGGATATTTGAGTAAACGACTGGAGTAATTCCTGACTTGTGGAGGAAACGATGGTCGTTTGTGTTGAAGGAGACGCCCCAGCACTTGACGGCCATTTCGAGCACCGGAGCCCCAATGGGCAAATGCGGCATAAGGTCCGAGATGGTCTGGAGCAAGGTGTAGAACGCGTCAGAGAGAACCGGGAAGATGGAGGCGGGAGACTCCGTGTGCGGCAAAGTCCGCAGTTCCCACCAACCCTCGTCCAAACTCTCCTGTAAGGAAGGGATGAAAAAATGGGTCTTCCATGTTTGGAATTCCCCGCACCTTCTCCGCTTGGGCGTCCTCTTCTTGTTTGTAGTCCAGGGAACAGGCGTACCACCAGAGGAGGTCATGCAGGGCCACTGTTTGGCTCACGTGGCGGATGAGCCAGGCCAACGTCTACACAAATGTCATTTAGTCATCATAGCTCACTGGGTTCGGGGAGTCTGACCTCCATCCCGTAAGCTCTGCACGTCACTCTTCTGATGGCTTGGAACAAAAAGAGCCGGAGGTTGTCCAGCTCGTGCTTTTCTTTCACGAAGGCCAAGACGTTCGAGCACATCTTCCCAATGGCTCCCACGTCCCCGCACTCGAGGATCTTCAACAACGGAGGCGACGGGTTCGCCATCAAAGTGTCGCCTTCGTCTGCGTCTGACCCAATCAAATCTCAATCAACTCAATTCCCTCGTCTCCAAATTAATTAAACTTAAATTAATTGCAAATTAAATAAAAACTTTAAAAACTTAAAACTAAAATTAAACCGAGGTCATTAAATTAAACTAAATTAACATTAATTACATTAATTTTATTTTTAATCCTTAATATAAGGGAATGATGATTATAAGTATTAAGGAAGTTACTCAGAAGCTGATCTCCGTTGCTCCCCTTTCTCCTCCTGTTCAAGTCCAAGTTTGAGTCGTCGGTGGCGAGATTCCCTTGTCTCTCGGGTTTGGGGACATCATAGGGGATTTCCTCTGATTTGAGTATTTGGGCCACGCCGAGAGCCTTGTAACAGCTGAAGGAGTCTTTGCTGTGCATGGGCGGACTCGCGTGGGCATTCCCCTCCCGCCCCTCCGTGTTCAGCATTTGGAGGAGGAACAAGGCATTGTGGAGGACCGTCGACTCGCCCTCGTCCCGCCCGCGGTAACTCTCACCCGGCGAATCCCCCTTCAGCCCGCAAAAGGACTTCTTCAAACGCAACCCGCGCTCGCTGCAATTCTCACACAAACTGCTCAGTCCGAAATGAGATTTCCTACAAGGGAAAACGAAATTGTTTCATTCGTGAATATTTTACATATTTGATGAATTGAGCTTCTGTATAGAAAACGCTAAAAGAACTTAGACCCCATTCGAGATATCTGGGGGTTGTAAGGAATGAATAACTCACCTTGATTTCCCTTTATTGGGAAATCTGACTTGACACATTTCACACTGTTGAGTTTCTTCCAAGAACTCGACTTGTTCCTCGGGCTCTGTTGGACCAAATAATTACATTAGCTTAATTTAGCAAGACTCCAATTAGTTCAATCAACTTGATTGAAAATGTGAATTAATAACCTAAAAGGAAACTCCGTCCTGTGGTTTGAAGTCCTTTGGGTCTTTCCTTCCTCGTCCTTCCCCTGCTGTCCTCCGGAAGGCGCCGTCTTTCTTTCCTGTATTTCACCTTTCCTGGCTCATAGAGACTTTTCTCTTCTTTCTTCAATGAGCTTTTCACGTGAGCCCAAATTTTGTCCAGTGCTGTGATGACCGGGGGGATTTCAGCGTTCAACCCCACGCTTTCCTCCTCTTTTGGATGGCGGCTGGGGGTCGAAAGGCAACAAATTCGTGCCGGGATTCTCCTTCAAGTACCACGCTGCCGTCGTGACCTCGACGGAGTGTCTCTGGGGTTTCCCCGGGGAACTTGTCTTCTTCCGCATCACAACCCCGGAAGGTTTCTCTTCTGTTGAGTTCTTGTGGAAGCGAAGGAAAGTCGCGGCAGCCATGGCGTCGTGGATAATCCCAGCGTGCCAGAGCACAGCCCCAAACACAGCCCGCATGCTTTGAGCCTCAGCTGGACCGATCGCCTCCTTCACTGGCGCATTCAGAACCTCGCTGGGAATAAATTCATTTTTCATCATTGTAATTATTCAATTATTTATTATTTGATTGGTAATTATTTAATTGGTAGTTAGGAAATTGTATGATTGGAAATTGGAATTATTTAGCCTAGAGATGAAATAATAATCTGATAATAAATACTTATTAAATACTCTACTGAAGGTCAACTCACTTTGAAACCGAAGGAACAGGCGGAGTTTTGATGGGTGTTTTCTCTCTTCTTCCGCCGCGGGTCCTCGGACATCCCTTGTGTTTCCTCTCAGTCTTTGGTGATTTTTTGTTTTGAGCAGCGGAAGGGTCGAGCGTGGGCGAGACGGAGGTGCCAATGGTGAATTGGAACGGCGCTTCCTCTTTCGGCGACGTCTGAGTTCCGATGCAGATGGTGGGGGGTTTGGAGAGGGCGGAGATGCGATCCTTCACCAGCGACTTCGACATGTCCTTCAACCCCCCCTTGGAACTCCCGGATATCGAGGAGGAAATGGAGAAGGAATGCCGACTCTCGCTTCCGATCTGAAGCCATTTTTGCAAGGCCCCGAACGTCGAGGAAGATTTCAACCGGCGCTTCGGAGTCGGCGGCGGCTCTTCCGCCTTCTCTTCCCCGCATTTCTCGCCAAATTCAATGGAGTTTTGGGCGCTGTCGTCGGAGCCCATTTGCTCTTCTGGAACCACGTGGCGTCCACTGGGCAAATCCTCAAAGCTCGACTTTCCCTCCGAACTGGATAAATTCCCAAGATCCAGCGATCCAAAGGCGGCGGGCGGAGAAACGTTTTGAAAAATACTCTGCGGATTTTGAGCAGCCACGGAGAAATCAAATCCTTTCTTCGTTTTGCAGTTCTCTGTTTGCCCCAAATTATGCTTTACGTATGTATACGTTATATAAACTTATGTATTGGAATGGGATTTAAATATTCGTACCAGTTTGACGAAGATACGTGACTTGACCTCTTCCAACGGCCAAAGACCAAGCTTCCCCATCAGAAGTAAAGCAATACTTCCGTTGACTATTGGAATCCAACTTCACCCATTGACCCTCATTGTTAAAACACTAAACAAACACAGGCATTTATTAAATTCCAAATGGCATCTATTTCATCTCTACATCATTTCATGGCCTTAAACTAATGAAAATGAATGGGAACTGACCTCGTCGACGGCAAAGAACTTTGAGCCGAGGACCAAAATCCCCACCGGCGGCGACCTCAAACAAGGGCGAGTTCGAATGTTGTGCCCCGACACTCCGCATTTGATAACACGGTAAACTCCCTGCCCTTCGTTCAACCGAATCACTTTCGAGCTAAAACAAAAAAAGTTCTCTTTTCAAAGTTCCAAACAAGTGAGTCATTTCACATTTAAACTCGACTCACCTGTTGTCCATGTTGTTGGCATAGACGTCGTTGTTCTTCCGTAGCGTATTGATGGGATTATGCGAATTCCCCGGCACACATTTCGGCGGCTCCACCGGGAACAAAAACGTTTTCCCCAAGTGCTGATTGTACTGAAGACACCAACCTAGGGAGAACCAAAGCTCATTCCTCATTCCATTCATTGCTCCATTGCTCATTCCATTCTCAATTAACATTACCTAATTAGCTGATTTTGTCAATTAAAATTACTATAATTTATTTAATAATTTATTTATTAAATAATTAGGTAATAGTTTAATTAGTTAATTCCTCCCACGGACCTTCTAAGCGGAAGTTCTTGATGGGCCCTTGTTGCGAGAAAGAGTTTAGAGACGGCGGGTCCAACTTGACCCAAATCCCGTCGTCGTTGTGGACCTCCTGGGTGAAGTTGATGAGTCCGTTGATGGGAAGACAGCCGATCTGCTCACTCTGAAGCGAAGGGTGGGAGCGGACGCGGAGACCGGCCGACTCCTTGGCCTTGAACTTCCGGGTGTTGAGGGAGGAGTAGGCGGGCGGCGGGTCCTCGGGGAGCTTGCGCACCGGAGGGAAGGGCCCTTCGGGGGAATCCTCCACTTCCACGCGACACGCCTCGGGGATCTCGTAGCCGTCTATGGCCAGCGCGATGGAGTATTGCCCCGCGCAGGCCGGCGTCCACGTTGCCGTGTACGTCGCGTTCCCCTTCGCCCGCACCAGCATGGACTCGGAGAAGCGCGGGAGGGCGGGGGAGGCGAAGCGGAGCTCCTCGAACGACACGTCCTCGTACTCCTACAGGACAAACAACATGAGAAACAAAAGACACATCTCACATTTAAGTAAATGTGACCAGTACAAGTGCTAAATACTTATTTCACCATCACTTACTTTCATGATGGTAATGGCATTGTAGCGCATCTTCTCCTTCACCACCACTTGGTACGCCACTTGAGGGATTTTGACTCTTCCTCGGGAAATGAATGGCTGGGCACGACGGGACGGAGGATCGCAGGCCATCAAAGGAATTGCCTTCATCTCAACCTAAAAAACCAATAATAATAATAACCCGAGGGATCTCGAGGAGATTCTCCTCCAGTTCCTTTACTTGTAGATTGAGAGACACGACGGGGTCGCCGTGTTGGTCGCGAGTCACAATGAGAAAAACAGCAAGCTTCCCGCGTCTCATCGTCTCCTTCGACACGATGACCTGGAAAAAGACAATGGTCATGGTCAATGACTTTAATTGGGATCAACCTATAGAAATATTTAGAAATATTTGGAATTTTAATGTCATTTAGATAGATGCGAGGGAAACCTCTGATTTTTGCGGATCAACGAATGATTGTGGCTGGAGGTAATTGGCGAGCCTTTCGCCTCCGCTGCTCGGCGTCCGCGAAATGAAATCAGCAATGAACTCGCGCTCCTTGGACTTTTCCCTCAAAGGAACAATTCCATCCAGAGCCTCTTGGACTGACGGGAAATATTCCAAGCCGATTCCCTTGGCGAACAATCCATGATGTCGCATGCAAATGTCGATCATTTTCTCTTCCGCCACTTCCAAGCAGGGTTGGATCTCCTCGGCTGGAAAAAACCCAAACAGACACATTGAACACATAGCCATAGAGAAATTAATATGAAGAATCGATCGCCCAGTTGGGGCTCTGCCATCAACTCCATGTATTTCAACGGGCCTCAAATAATGGAAAACCCCCCATTTAAAGATAAGCGATAGTGTACACATTCAAAAGCATTTACCAACTCACATTCATACTTTGAATACACATTTTGTAATTTCCTGGAATTATTCTCTCTAATTCTGACCTGAGACTGGAGGGAGAACCAGGTTTTTCTTGATGAGCTCGTGGGCTGAGAATCCGGCCAAGAATGAAAGTTCCATCTCAAGGCGCCCCATCCCGCTCATCTCCTTCCATTCGTAGCCGGTGACCAAGGAGCGAAAGCCAAAGTAATGGCTCTTCTCGGCTCGTGCATAGTCAGAGGCAGTTTCCAGGGAAAACAAAACTTCGTTTCCTAGTCAAGTAAAGATCATTGTAAATGTTATAATTTACTTCTCATTACAAAGAGCAAATGTGTTCCACTAGAACTTCCGGGGCCCAACGCTAAGAATACTTCTAGTGAATGCGAATGTGCATGTCTGGCGTTTCTCACCAGGAAGGACGATGGCTTTGAGAGGCCAATTGTCCTGCCCTGAGAATTTCTCCATGATGGGAATGTACGAGTCAAGTGATTGGTCCGGGACGGATTGGTCCATAGGGATGTACATCCGCACCGTGTCCTCTGACTGGGCCGTGCTGCAACGTGGGTCGAATTCAACCGTCATCCGCTGGACACTAGGCGGGAAGGAAACCCTGGAGGAACAACAAGTTTAAAATTCCATCCAACCCCAAATGCCCTTTACTTGTATTGAGCAATGGTGGCTGGCTTATACGGATGCGGACTCTCCACCCAGGAATAGTGAACTTCCGGGTTCCCCTCTCTCTCTCCTGGCCCTTGAGAAAGAACCCGGTTGTTCAGGGCAGCCACGGAAGGAAGAGTCCGCCGGATGAGCTCAAGGATCTCAACACAACTCTAAGGAAACAAACCACAACTTGTTCTAAGACAACTATAGTATGAATTAAATTACAATTAATTAAATAACCATTTAATTAAACCAAATAGCTTAGGTAATTAACTAAGGAAAAAAATACCAACTAAAGAACATTTTTAAATCAACTCAATTAATTAGGTATGAATAGTTAAGAATAATGATGGATCATAATGATTCCTTTTGTAATTGTGAGTTGGTTGACTATTGAATGAAATGTGAGATCTTTGGGTGATTTGTGTACCCTTGGGTGCGACGTGGCGAGCTGGGGGAGATGTGAGAGAATTGAAGGCAGCAGCGTCGTGACCAGCGAGGAATTGCACATGTCCTCCATGTCACGCTCACTTTCCAGAACTTCCTTGGCAGCTTCCAAAACCGCAGCGCAGATTCGATGGGCGCATTTCCTCGCTTGCATCTCCGCCACGGCCTTGGTCTTTTGCCGCGCCTCGGAATCATCAGGATTCCTACAACCATTTATGCATTTAGCACATTTATGTCATTCCTCCCATCTCCTGTCGCAACAACCGGGTCTTTTACCTAAAGTACAAGATGTGGGGAATTTGCCCGCGGATTTGATTCGTCCCATTGAAACTGAGGGCAGAGGAGGTGAAAGTAAAAGTCGTTCCGTCGGGACAACGCAGGATTGAAACTCCGCCGTCCCCGTTGCTCGTCCGTCCGCCCTGGTTCTTCAGCCGAATGGCGTATTTGATCCCAGGCTGAGGAAAAGAAAAGTAATTAATTGGTTAGTTAATTAAAACATTAATTGACCCTAGCTTCGCTTGTGCCCGACTACTGACTGAGTCAAATCCATAGTTATCAAAGTTTGTGATTGTGCATACTTTGATATGGAGCGGTCGTGGGAATTTGATTTCTGCCACGTCGCCGAAGCATTCGTCAGAGTCAAAAGTGCCTCTGGTCACTTCCAATGAAACCCATTGAATCCCCGACTGATCACAGTCCGCAATGACTTCCTCCACCTGCAAATGCGTCGTATAGTTTAATTAAAATCTAATGGTTTACTTCTCCAGGTGTATTAGAAGATGGTTTAAAACCTCTTGGAATATTTCCAATTCATATTCATAGGTTCCAGTGCCGGAGTAAATGCAGGCGCCAAAGACAGAAACGCCAGATTGGTCCACGGTGAAGCAAACGGCGTCCGGCGATCCGTTACCCGTATTCCAAGTGCGGCTCTGATTCGTCCGGGTGAACCGCGAAGGAGTCGCCACGATGATTTGCCCAATTAAACTCTCAAGCTCGGACTAATTAATTAATTAATTAATAATTCTAATAATTAAAACAGAATATTAACAAAGAGGTAATAAATTTCGATTGAGTCTATGAATTACATAAACGCCTGACGCGTGTGATACGAGTTCCTCGACGAGTTTTGCCAAAAGGATGGAGGAGTTGTACACCAAGGCTTTGAACGGCTCTTGTTCTTCTCCCCCGTCCAAGTTCACGATGGACAGCAAATAGTTGAGAACTTCCCAAAAGGTCCACGGGGGCTTGAAAAATTCCTCGGCGTCATTGCGAGCAGCCATTTGGCTCACGAGGAGACGATTGTTGGCCGGCTGCTTCAGTTTGCCCCCCTCGGTATTCGTAACAAAGGTGAGCTGAGATTTCATTTCCATATTTACCATTGTGCTCATCTTGGTCAAATCTCATCTCAATGAATGTGGAGAATTTATAATTCTTACGCTCGTCTCGTCCGGACTTTGCCGCACAATCGTGTTAAGAACAGGGAAAATCCCCAGAAGCTGCCCACGACATTCGCACAAGGATCCCATGACGCAACTGAGCATTCTGGCGTATTTGCTCCCCTGAGAACCAAAATCAAAGTCATAGTTTTTACAAAAGTCTTCAAAAGTTTTTTAAAAAAACCCCCAATCCTCACTTACCTTGTCCAAGTACAAGTGAAGGAAATTGGCCAAACACTCCCATTTCAAGGAAGAAGTCGGATAGAAAACTTGGAAGCAATTTACAAATGTGTTGCAGCATTGTTTCATGATCTCCTCCACCACGGGAACAACGAGAGGATTCAAAGAAGCTGGAAACAAGTTAACATTTAGCTAAACAAAATCCCTTTTACGTCCCAATTAAGTCATTGAGTTACGAAATTCCGACGAGATGAGAGTGTGTAGGAGATTCCGCGCATCTCCAATGGCCTCAGCTAGAGACAAATTCTCCATCTGCCCCAAACGTCCGCACCCTGTGAAAGTCATGATTAGGATTCCATTTAAGTTGTAAGCCAACGGCTGTGCGCACTGACCTTTGTACGGATACACCTGGTTGATGCTGAACTCGACGAGGCGGAGGGACGCGCAGCTGATGAACTTCATCAGCTCGATCTTGAATATTTGAAGGGACGTTGGAGGGGCGGAGGCAGAAGTTTGGATTTCCTCCCAAGACCAACGAACCAGCGACATGAGCACATTGAAACTCCCCTGTGAAACCAAAGGTTAAGATTGAATTTTGGGTCAAGTGGATCAAACCGGGGCAAAGTTGGTGAGGAAATCGTTGGTGAGGAGATGAATTGGCTCCACTGGACACTTGGGCTTCGTGCCCAAGGAGCTGAGGTCGGAGGACATGAGTCGGTATAGGATTTGAGCAATTTGCCCCGCATTCACGTCCGTCCCGTTGTTCGACTTCTTCGAGGACTTGAAGTGAAACGTGACCCTGGAAAGGAACAAGAGTCATCCGCAATTCCTCCCACGCTTCCCCTTACTGGTCCTCGGTGACGAGGGAACTTTGGCCGCTTGAGCCGCAGTCGCTGGAAGGGCCGCTGATGTGGGCCCAAGCCACGTACCAACGTCCGCTCTGCACAACACAGTATCAACACACGTTCACTCAATACTTAATACACAGGTTCATTTCCTTAGCATTGTATTTACTTGTAGGGGTATGGGGTCTTCAAACATCATTCGGTACTTCTGTCTAGGGTTGCAGTCAAAGGGGATTTCTTCGGTTTCGCCCAAGAGCTCGCCGTCTCCTTCAACTTCCCCGCCCTCGTGTCCAATGTCAAAGATCTAAATGCCAATGTTCACTATTAGTACCTACAACTTGACTCAATCAAAACTCTCATAGGAATAAAGGTGTATTATAGTGAAGTGGAGGGATGCTTGTTGTCTACCTTGATCTTTGCACAGTATTCCCCGCGCCCTCCGAAGAGTCCGTAGCCTCCGAGCAAAATGTCAGCATCACAGGAAAACCTTATTGCTTCTATGGAATGGCCCGAGTAGCCCCAACCTCCGCCATGGCCTATTCAATGTTGCATGTTACAAGAGGCTCATCGTGAGTTTGCATTCTATCAAGTCGCGAACTCACTTTCGAATCGACAGACGGCCGAGTAGTCGTCGCGCCCATACATCCTCGAGAGACACGGCGGGGTTGTTTGCTCTTCCTGGTGAACTGTGAGTCCTTGCACGTGCGAGGCCACGAGGGTGTCCATGACGGCAAGGAGATTCGCAGCCGCCTGTGAAACACCGAGCTCAGTCAGAGCATCTACACTCATTGGAATGTGTTCTTACGTGCCACCGCTGGATGTTCGAGAGTTTGGCTGAAGGGATGGCAAAGGGTGGGCGGAGGATCCACATGTTTGAGGGAATTTCGGGGGATTTGACCCCTGACCCCACCACGTTGTAGCAAGTCATGACATTCTTCCTCCATTCATACGTCCATAAAAAGGCGTAAAAAGGGTCAAAGGTGACTGCGCTGGTGGTAAGGGCCATCTGAGCTTCTCCTTCATAGTAGGAGCAATAGCCGTCTCGTCGGTTGATCATGATCGCCGTCACAAGTTTCCCGTAATTCGGCGGAGGGATTATCACTGAAAAGAGATCAAAAACATGAGTCTTGGCATCTTGAGCATAGTGAATATAGCTGAAAGCTATAAAATTAAAATCCTGATAATTGTATATTCTAACTGATCGTGGAAGCATTTGCAGTGACGGTGGCTTTTCGCAACAGCTTAGGGCTGATGAGCGAAGCCTCGAGTCGCACAAACGTCGAGTCTCCCGTTGCCCCAATCCAGGTCACGCGTCGTCCATAGTGAGTTCCGACATTGTGCAGAGGGGCCATGCGAGCGAACCACATCGGCTCCAAGTCATTGTCATCTCGGGCCAATTGGCCCTTCTGGAAATGAAACACGAGGTGGTCAAGATCAGGTCATTGTGTTTGCCAAGGAGAGAGAGCTTTGAGAAATCGGGGTACTTGAGTTTACCGAATAAGCTCCGCAAGTGTATAGGATTCCATTGGAGTCCAAAGCCAGGGAGTGATAGCACCCAGCAGCGATTTGAACTATCTTGGGATTCCCTTCAGGGAACTTGACCTTGACGGGCAAATGGCGAGGGGCCAAATCCCCAGTACCAAGCTGGCCAAATGTGTTGCTCCCGCAGACGAACAAACACCCTTTAGCATCCAAGAACATGGAGTGGTGGAGGCCCGACGCTACTTGGATAATCGTCGAAGCCCCGACCAGGTGGAGGCGACTTGGAGGATAAGACGTCATCGAGTTTTCTTTCCCGTACATTTCAACTACAAAGCGAAATTCATTCACTTAAGTTAATTTGATTTAATTTAATTTAAAAGGAAATTTCCTCTCTTCAACTTAAGCATAAAATAGCTGATATGTAATTGTTTTAAACCTTTTTGCTTTAGTGACTTTGTACAACTCGACTTTGACGGTCTTCTCTCCAAGGATTCTTCGTTCCCAACAAATCTATCGCCTGGTTCAAAAGTGAGTTATTCATTTGTTTCCCTTCGTCTCTCCATAATGAAAGAATGGTTGAATATTAGTAAAGATGTTAATTTTGAGAAATCGACCAGGATTACCAATCTCGGCTTCGTCCAAGTTGAGCAGTTCGGCCGAGGGCGGCTCAGGGATGCGCTGTGGCTCCATGGCTAAGAACTCTTGGTCTTCGATTCCCTCCCTGGCACAAGTCCGACAGGAGCCGCACTCGGCACATCCGGCGTCTCCAACCCCGCACCCGCATTCCCTATCCCGACACTCTGTTGAACCAATGCCACGAATGGGGGATTCTTACTGTCCGGGGTTTCGGTCGGGTCGCAAGGCAGAAATGCAGGCGCTGCCATAGCCAGTGCACTCGCGACAAATCGTGCACACCATGCATTGCTCGTGTTTCCACCGATGGGAACCGGCAGGGCAAATGCCTTCTTGCTCGCACGCCACCGCCCCGACTGCGCCGCCACTCACAAAGATTTCCTCCCACTCGCCTTCGTCTTCTTCCACAGCGTCTGGAAGAAAATCATTTCATTCAGCACAATCACTCATGGCAACAAAATCATTCTCTAAAGGATTTTTCAAAAATTTTTAATAATTTGTAAGGATTTTTCAAAAATTTTAAATAATTTATAAGGATTTTACAAGGAAATATTAATGATATTGTGAACCTTCTTTGGATTGTGACAGCGATCTCCCGCATTGTCCTCTGTTGTTGATCCCCATGGTGTAGACTTTTCCGTCTCCGGTGAGAATGAGTGAATGGGCTTTGCCCATGGCGATCTGCGTGATGAAAACTCCACGGAGCCCGACGAGATATCCGCTGGCCGGGTCGCAATGCGCCGTGTCTTTCCCAAACAAATAGGCCTCGCCAGTTCGGGTGACAAAGGCCGAAGTGCCGTTGTTGCACGCCACGTGAATCACATCGTGACCTTCCATCCGGACGACCTTTTTGGGTTTCGAGGCCTTGGCCACGCGCCGCGCTTTGCCTGGATAGAATCAACTTTCACTTTTTGCCTTTGACTTGTGAATCTCTCACCTTGGTCTCCGTCTTCGCCTCTCTTGGGAGTTCCCACGAAGTAAGCAGTTCCGTCTTCGCCAAGGAACAAGGCGTGGATTCCATCGTGTCCAACGGCGCATTCCACGAATCGAGGACATTTGCTCAAACCGAGTTCAAGCCACTTGGAACATTTGGAAATCCCCGACTTTTGACCCAAACTCGCCCCTTTCCCGCAATACATGATCTAAGAATGAGAAAAGAAATTGAAGATATTTAGGAAGAGTTGGCAAAGAAGAATTGGTTAAATGGGAATTGTCAAATTTTTCTTGCTCTTCCATGTTGCGTCCTCAAGAGAGCAAAATCCTTTCCAGCCGTGATCGTCGCCACGTCGTCGTCGACTCCAGTCAGAATTGGCCTTAAGCTCGTTTCCACGTCCCAGGGACACGGCCCGGAGACTTCCACTGACTTCCGCACCAAACGTATGTTGAATTCATTCAATGTCTCGAAACTTTCGCTTCTCAACGTTCGGACCAAAAATCCATCCTGAAAGCAAGAGATTTGAAATTGCGGAATTTCCCACTTTGTGACTCACCTCTTTCGAAGGCTTCACATATCCCAAGTTCGTCCCATCGGAAAACATGGTGATGGACGCGTCTTGGTCAAACTCCACGCTTTCGCTCGTCTCTAATGTCTCCGTGTTGAGGACGTGAATTTGGCTGTCGGTCGGGTTGAGAATTCGATAGTAAATTTTACCCTATTTGTTTATCAATCTTCATATAAGACCTCATATAAGACTTTAGATTAATTGGATAAATAAATTTAATTTTTATTCCACTCTTTAATAACTATTACTTGGACTATTATCGAATTAATTCCAACTCGTTGGGGCTAATTATATACATAATTTAGCATTAGATGACTTACAGAGGCGCATCCGAAAAAGACTTTTGATGCGGGATGGAATTCCTTTTGAGAGGCGTAGATTTGAGCTCGGATGGTTCCAAAGTAACCTGACCCAACTTTGTACAAACCCCGGGAACAGTGGAGATAAAGGAATTTCCCATCGCTGATCAGAGACTTCGCACTAAACACGCAGCCAGCGGGATCTGCATTCCAAGTTTATAATTTATAACCCTTGAATATCGATTGTTTGTTGTTTGAGTCAGAGTAAAAGGAAATTGATGGGATATTTCATATAAATCTCGAACTAATGGAGCTTATTAATCTTACACTAATACAGCTCATTAAAAACTTTGCAAATTATATTTTAGAAATATGGAAGGACCTTTAGGAAAGTCTAAATGGAAAAAGTCCACGACGGAGTCAATTGGAATTCCATGGGTGAGCCATTGCGGAAGACTCGCTCGTCCCACCAAAATAGCCTCAATGCTTTTTTGCAGCGACTTTAGAACTTCGGGGATCTGTTTTGAGAAAAATGAAAAGAATGGAGATCGGTCTTAAGATGATTAGAAGACAATTAAATATGATTAAAAGATGAAAGCCTGATTAAATAAAAGCCTTTACTCTCATCTCCTGCGTGGAGAGCGAGTCTGGACACATGAAGAGCGACGCGATGGCTTCCAACATGGACTTCGTGTCTCCGCGTGCAATTGCCAAACTGATCAAACACGACGTGGCGGTGGGACTCAACTCGCTCGAGAGAATCCTTTGACTCGTGCCTGCCAAATCTTCGGGCTCTTTGTATTTCGACAGCTTGAGCAACATGTTAAACATGGCGTCTAAACCAATAACAATTATCATAATTAGTAGCGCTCAAATAGGCGACTTTAAATGTCCGAAATCTAATTCACTCAATAGGCTTGAAGACATTATTTTAATTAAAAGTTTAAGAGTTGCTAATGGGGCCGAACCGAGTGCAGGGATTGGTTCTTTCTTTAAGCTCTGCGGATGTTGTCCCTCCATGATGTTGAGCAAGGACTCGAGTGCTTTCACGGCCAACTTCGGGTGAACCTCGCAGCTCTCTTGGATGAGTTGGAAAACCCCTTCAAGGCCAATTCCAATGATCTGAAAACAAATATTAAATCATGTCTCATTCCAACTTCCAAATCTGGTTTGGAAGATGAGGTTAATTGCTATTAATTAAAGAATGCATTAAGACGGAATAAATTCAAGAAAGCATTAAAATGGAATAACTCATGCATTCCTACTTTGGGTAGAGAAACAGGGGAGGGGATTCTCTCCAGAGCATTGTCATTTTCAGCTTCGTTTTCTTCCAATGGGACGAGCCATTTCCGACAAGCTTCTGCAAAATTGAACTCGAGAACAATCTGAAATGAAACAAAGGCAAGCCATATGAACTCTGCTTGGTCTTCAAAGGCTGTTAAATTATTTACGTTCTTTACCTGTCGGACGCTGGCGTAAACGGCGAAAACTGAACAATTCCCCAGGATTTCAATCTTTGATGAAGTGATGGGCAACGTGGTGGTGATGGAATCAGACTATCGTTCAAAAACCATTTTTTAATAAATTGACCTTTACATTTAAACGCTCTGCGGCAGAGTTTCCAATAAAATTACAAGCTTGTTAACTTTGGTAAGAGAAGTTCTTACGAGTAATTTGAGTTTTTGGCGATTTCTTTGTGGAAGCGATTTGTCTTTTTTCTGTGCCAATTTTGCCGTTTCATTTCGCTTCATGTGAAATGAACGATAAAATGCATGGAAGTCAGTGGAAAGCTGCAAAACGTCTGTTTCTTCTGCGGCCATTTCTCGCCTGGTCAAAGGTCACCAAAGGGTTAAATGAACCACAATTTGTTAATTACTTAATCTGACTTACGCTTCTTTAGTTCATATTCATAAATTCGAAGTCCTCAAATGGAATCTAAAAATTATGTTGAAAAAACGCCTGCGTTTTAACATTTTAGTTTTAGTATTTTTCCAATTAAATATTTTAAATGAGAAATGCTGAAATAAATATTCGCAAGTAATGAATTTTCAAATTATATATTTTAATTCAACAATTTAATGAAAAGCACAAATTAAAATTGGCATACATTTACAAAAATCATAATTGAACTGAAAATAACAATGAGAGCAAAACAAGTGAACCGATGGAAATCCTTTTTAAAAAATTGAACAATTAATACTTCTCACTAATATACTAAACATAAGAACAAATGATAATAATATTTGTAAATGAATTACTATAAATTAAACTCAAGGATTGGGATTACTTAAACTATTCATTTAAACTAAACAACAAAACAATATTTAACATAAAAGTGAACCTAACCACCAAGGCATCAAATACGATGAACTAGAAATATCAAATTATAATTCATAGGATAGTTAACATTGTAGGTGTATTAACTACGAAAACATAAAAAATATGAAACTGTGTTTGTGAATATTAAAATGCCAAAAGCCAAAAGTCTTACTTTAAATTACAGAGTCGCAATAGATAATTCTTATGTACAATGAACTCATTTAAATCTTAATTGTAATAACTAGACAAAATTCCGATTGGTAAGTTGGAAAACATGCAAATGAAATTTAAACTTGTATTGTCTGTTGAAAAAAACAGCTCAAGACATTTGAATCGGATTTTATGTGACCGACATTTGAGTTGCTCTTTAGTTCATAATTGCTTTTCTTGGTACAATCTGGGTATTATACCAAACCAAGTCATTTACCTAAATTCCATTTCCTCTCATTTAGAGTAAAATTAATATACCAATCTAATTTAACATTAAATATAGTATATAATAATTAAATTTTCCGACTTTTTTATAATCCTACATGCACGGACTCGCGTGCAGAATAGAATATTAATGCCCATGTCCAATCGATTCTTTTAAATTAAACAGGCTAAATCGAAATTTTTTAACAAAAATCTTCAAACCTAAAACCTTGTCATCCATTGTAACTCAAATACTTCACATGGCTTACCTCGAATTCCGGCCAAAGTGGTCAAAGTCACTTTTTGACCCGAATTGGTTTAAGACTAAGATGAGTCAATTTAAGCCTAGCTAAGCGAGCACATTGTCATCCCTTAAGGTGAACGGAGTAATAGCGAAATATTCATAGCCAAGCCGGCATATTCATAGCGGAATGTTCATGGGCTTCATAGCCGTCTATTTTTGTGGGCTTATATTTGTCGTACTCGCAGGGGTAGAAGGAGTTTGAGTGCCCGAGTGCCGTGTGGGAAGGCAGAGGTCGTGTGAACTCGTCGTCTCCTCCCTCCCTTCAACTCAGTTGGTCCGGAGGAGCTGCAGAGAGAACTTCCTCGTCCTCGTCGTCAACCACGAAAAGGTCAATTAACCCCGCAGGAGATTAACCCCATTAACATTCCCCATTTCTCCATTCATCCCCATTCCTTTTGGAAGGAATATTCCTCAGCCCAATGTTGGGAAACTGGAAAGTGTTCTCAATTCTTTCAAATCCGACTTAAATTAGAGTTAAGTTCATTAGCTAATTGTAATTGTAATTACATAGGGAATGGAAACTAGGGAACCTGGGGCTTCGAGATCTCTTTTCCCAATTTATTGTGTAGAGTGGGGAATAGGAGTCGGACAAAATTGGGAGAAAACGAGTTGAGCTAAATTCAAGTTTTTTCCATTGGATTTTTCATTTCCTAGTTGTTTTCCCGTTCGGTGTTTCCCATCCCACCCTCGTTTCCGCACAAGTTCATTCCATTTTTACATTCAGCTCAATCAATTGATCCGTTGGAGGCAAAATGGCCTTGCAAGGGGATTCCAACTCAAATCTCCGCTGATCCCCACATTAGTCAATCAATTGATCGGACGAGATTGGGAAATATTTCCAATTTGGTCATCTTTGGAGGATTAGAGATTATTGAAGTGGAGGTGTGAAGAAGATTTTTGTCTGACTCGGGTGATGAGCTGGGAAGAGCCATTTACCTTTTCCCTCTTGTGTGAGATCACAAATCCTCCACGGTGTCATTTTCGCATTAGATGAAAAGAATATTTAGAAGGTTTTGCCTCGCTTGTTTTCCTTTCATTGTCCTCCACACCGTTAAATCCTTGTTTGACAAATTCACGACTTCTCACACATGCCATCTAAATCATCCAATTCCTAGGGACTTAATCCTCTTTCCAGACTTCTCCAGCTAAAAGGAACCTCAATTAGGTAGATTGAGCTAACGAGGAAAATCAGAGTTTTAAATTTTCAAGTGGAATACTCCGCAGTTTCCATGCCACTTCAACTATCCAGATCTTTATCTCAATTTAGGAATATGTAATTATAAATATAATTAAAGCCTTGAGGAAAGGTCAGAGGAGAGGAATTGAGCCAATGAGAGGAATTTGAATTGGCCTTTAAGGACTCGCTCGTTAGGAATGGAGCTGGTCATCATGGCGCTAATTAATTAGGAATTGAAATGGGAGAATTCGAGGAATTTCGGGACATTGGAAGTTGCTGGTATGATGGATGTTCTAGGCGTTGTGAGTGGGAAAGGGCCCTGAGGTTTCAAGCGTGACGATGCATGAAATGCAAAAGGAACTTCACATCGGCCTTGGACATTCTTCGTATAATTCCTCAAGAACCAGGGATTGTTCATCATTTGATCATTCGGATGGGGTGAAATGGCTGTCAATCTCCCCAAGATCCCATTTCATTCTTAGGAAAAGATAAATATTTCATAGCCATTTCAAAATAGGAAACACATTATTCCCAAGATCCCTATCAGGGGAAGATGGAGTAGATTCAGAGTTTTCCCTTTTTTCAATCATCTCTCCCATCTTTCCAAATGAGAAAATTGAGGGAAATGGCCGAGAGAAAATGAGCTTCTAATTTATTCCTCACTCAATTGACCTACTCGTTCCGTTCTCATGTGTCATCCTCTCCAAAGTGCACATGAGGAAGCGGAGAAATGCAAATTCACACGACGTTCCAACAATACGGCAAATCTAAATGGGATTTCCATTGAGTTAGAAAAGGATTAATTGGTCCATTGGTGTCAATGGCGTTAAAAATGAAAAAAATGAAAATGTGAGGCCCAAAAAAGGCCCTGTGTTCTCCAATGGGGAGTTTGAGCGTGGGAGTTGTGAATGGAGAAGGACGGTGAGCTCAGACTTTATTTATGAGTGGGATTCTCCTAGCGAATCTCTGAGAGATGCCTTAATCATTTGGCAAGTCTATATTGGTCATATGATGAAAACTTGGCAGGGTTTCAAAGCCCGCGCGTAGTTGGGCGAAGAGCGATTGGAGGAACCGGGGGAACGCTGAGGAGCGCCGAGAAGCTCGGAGTTCCCTCCTTCCCTTGGCGCTGTCCTAAGGGGCTCACAAGTAATGCCAAGACGCCCAGTTAATGCCGAGACGCCCAGCTAGTCCAAGACGAGTGAGGAGGTTTAGTTTGAGGCGTGGAGGTTATAGTAGGTCAGGAGGTCGCGTGGTTCCTCAACCGACCCAAAAGAACAAGTCCCAAGTCAAACAACCTGACCAACATTGGGCGAGTAGGTGAGGCCCAGGAGAGTCGTTAATTAGCTTACGCTCATTGAGGAACTCATGTATGTGTTTCTTTCCCTTTCAGATGTGTCTGGGGAGTTGATGGGCGGATGGGCGTAGGTGAGTGATGGACCGCCGGGCTTTGTCGCCCGACTCCGCCCTCGCCTCCGACACCTTCGACAAGTTCTGCGGGGCGAACACGTTGAAGGCCATCCTCGCTCACTACAGAACTCTCTGCTCCACTGTGAGACTCAAGCCCACGCACTTCCCGGACTTCTACCCAAGACTCAGGGTAAAACTCAATCACACATATTAATTACCTTATTAAAACAATAATTAGCTAACTCTCACAATTTTATTCTAGGCAAAATTATGTTCATGGAGAGCCCAAGGGTTGTGGTCGAAATTTGAAAAACGAGCCTCACACAAATGCTACGCGAGAGGAAAAGCGTGTTATGGAAAACGAGTAAGAATCAAATCAAACCTCATAAAAAGTCCAATATGCCAATATATTGACCTATAAATTATAAAATTAAAAGAATGACTACAAGTTTGTATTGCTATAGGTGTTGATTATTGGCGGGGGTCCTTGCGGGCTCCGGACGGCCATCGAGGCCCAGCTGCTCGGCGCCAAAGTCGTGTTGATTGAGAAGCGGGATCGTTTTTCCCGCAACAACGTCCTCCACCTCTGGCCCTTCGTCATCACGGACCTGAAGGGTCTGGGGGCGAAGAAGTTCTACGGAAAGTTCTGTGCCGGGTCGATCGACCACATCAGCATCCGCCAGCTCCAATGCATCCTCTTGAAAGTGGCGCTGCTCCTGGGGGTGGAGATCCACGAGGGGGTGGGGTTCGAGGGGCTGCGGGAGCCGACGGACGCGGAGGGCTGGCGGGCCCACGTGACCCCGCTAGACCACCCCGTGTCTCACTACAACTTCGACGTCCTGATCGGGGCGGACGGACGGCGGAACACGTTGGAGGGGTTCAAGCGCAAGGCGCTGAGGGCCAAACTCGCCATCGCCATCACGGCCAACTTCATCAACAAGCACTCGGAGGCCGAGGCGCGCGTGAAGGAGATCTCCGGCGTGTCCTACATCTTCAACCAGAAGTTCTTCCAGGAACTTAACGAGGCCACGGGCATCGACCTGGAAAACATCGTGTACTACAAGGACGAAACCCACTACTTTGTCATGACAGCCAAGAAACAAAGTCTGCTCAACAAAAACGTCCTTCTCAAGGTAGGAATTGGCAAAATTGCAAACTTCTCGCTCACTTGTCTTCAAACTTCTCAGTTATGCTTTCACTTTTCTTTCACTTCTCTTAGAATATTGCCAATTTTGCCAATATTGACATGTGGTCAAGGAGTGACTGATGGTGATGATTGGAATATTTGCAGGACCATGCGGATACTCCGAATTTGCTCTCCCACGAGAACATCAGCCGTGAGGCGTTGATGGACTACGCGCTCGAGGCCGCGTTCTTCTCCACCGACTACCAACTCCCTAACTTGGAGTTCGCGGTGAATCACTACGGCCAACCCGACGTGGCCATGTTCGACTTCACTGCCATGTACGCGGCGGAAAACGCGTGTCGCGTGGTCCAGCGCAAAGGTCAGAAGTTGCTCATGGCCCTCGTGGGCGACAGTTTGCTCGAGCCGTTTTGGCCGACGGGGTCCGGGTGCGCGCGCGGGTTCCTCAGCTCCTTCGACGCCTGTTGGATGTTAAGGAGTTGGGCCAACGGGTCAAAGTCCGTGTTGGAAGTCGTGGCGGAGCGGGAGTCCATTTACCGGCTCCTGGGACAAACCACGCCTGAGAACTTGAACAAAGAGCACTTCGGATACACCATCGACCCGTTCTCCCGCTACCCGAATCTAAATACCCGGGTTGTGATGCCGTATCAAGTCAAGGGTCTTTATGAGTCTGACGAAATGATTCCCATCGACGAGACCGATGCTGTGCTCGAGTCCGCCGAGTCCAGAACGACCAAGAAACGAAGAAGAGGTCAGTGGCCTTCGTTCAATTCAATCAACTATTTAATACAATTTGATTCGGTTAATTAGTACAATTAAATTTAATTAATACAATCATACATGGCGAAACCCGAAAATTTCAAATAAGTGTAATATTGGGTTTCAAAAAGGGTCTTAAAAACAAAAAATTAATATGCTATAATAGGGCCGATTTTTAAAAAATTGGAGGTCTTTTTGTATTCAAAAAACTATTTTATTATTAATTAGCAAAAGAGCTGGATAAACTTTTAAGGTCTTGGTTCTATTAATTAAAACTACCCTTTATTTTTTATTCAATTAAAACTACATATTTTTCCCCTAATTTAGAAATTCGCTATTTCTACTGTTAACACCCATGGCATAGTTGAAGACCTTTAATTTATCTGCAAAAATTCAGATCTATAGGTTACACGGACCAGTAGTTAGAATATTTCGAAATTCAGAAATCATAAATTCATATATTTTTGCCCTAATCTCATTTAATACATGGTCGTAGACCAAAGTTTTTGAAATAAAATTACGTAAATATGAGTTTTGAGACTCTTTTTGAAGCTCAATTAATATGAATTAAAAATGAGACCCTTTTCCGAATGAGCCTTCGGACTCCAAAAGGGTCTCATTTTCGGCCCCAGAGCAAATAGTTGTCAACCTAACCAACCCTGGACTTTTTTCGCATGTGTGAATGCAATTCGATTCGATTTAAGTAGGATTAAATTCACTTGGATGATGCCAGGTGTTAGGGATAATTAAATATATGTGTGAATATTTGATTGTTTTCAGACGCCGTTGTGGCCGTGGATTCGCTGGTTAGTTGGGTGAAGGAGCAAGTGTGTGGCTACGGGATCGAAATCACGGACGTGTGTGGGGCATTTGTTCGTGGCGATGTTCTGTGTGCGATCATCCATCGCTTCCGTCCAGATCTCATCGAGTTCCCGCTCCCGTCGGAAGAAAATGTGGATCCGTTGGACATTGCAGCTTGCAGGAATCAAATTGCATTTGATTTATTCCAAGAGGAATATGGACTTCACCCCGTAAGTATCTACATTCACGCCTGGAAGGGAATGAGAGACGAGCAAGAATGAAATGAGTGTTTTGCACAGGTGATGAGCGGATTCGAATCCATCACGTGTTCATCTCAAGACTTTTTGTCCATCGTGGCCTATTTATCACAAATCTATGAAATCTTCAGAGGAGAAATACCACAAATTAAATATCCAAGAGTCGTAAGTGACAATTAAGAAATTCTTACTAAGTTTTTCATATTTTCATGTTTTCTATTTATGAAAAATACAAGTGTCGTTGACATGAGGGAAAGTGTATTTGATCCTTGTTAATTTCCCATTGTTGCCAGGACTGTGGGAGCGAGAAAGAGTCCGAAGAACCCGAATACAAGTCTAGTCAAATACAAAGTAAATTCACTCGACCTGCCGTCCTCGTTAAACACCCTGGAGGTTCGGTGATTCTGCTTAACTCACGTGCATGGGTGGCAAGGTTCTCAATTTCTTCTTTTCCAGCCAAACCTGTGAGTCGTCGGAGTCGGGTGTCTGGTCAGGGCCGAGTTGAAGGAGAACTCAACGACAATTCCCGGAAACACAAGAAGCGGAGGAGCGACGAGCGATCAAGGGTAAATGCCGTAAGTTTAATAAAGTCCAAAGCTGAGATTCCCTAGCGAGAGAGAATAAATTAGAAATTATATAAGGAGGGGAATTTTTCCAATTCCTAATATGTGGAAGTTGAGCTAATGGCGGGGAGGAATAGGATGAGCGTGAGAGAACACGGGAGGAGATCGAGAAGAACAAGGCCGAGCGCCAACGGCGGAAGATCCAAGAGCGGATTTTGCAAACGGAGCGATTCATCAAGAGCATGCGGCTCCTGCACATGAACGAGGACGGCGGGGCGAAGGAGGACGAGGAGACTTTCAATGACTTGTCCTTCCACCTCTACCGGGCCACGGCCCCGGACTTTGAGGAAAGATGCAAAAGTCTCGAGCAGAAGTTGTTCTACTCTGTAATAATTTCCCAATCTCTTCCTCATTGGTTTGCAAATATAACGACTCACACGATCCCCCTTGTGTTCGAATGGGCCAGAATGTGCCAAACACGCATCTTAACAACACTTGGTTTGATTTGAAATGACTTAACTCATAGCTCTAATAAGGTTTGTTAACCATCATTGTGTTCAGAAAGTTCAGATTTATTGAGCCTGGTGGAATGCATTTAGCTCATAGGAGATCTGTGTGGAATTTATCTTTTCCTCAACATAGTAATTATATTTATTATGTTTTGCTTCTTTTGCAGGGCCGTGAGCTCCGTGGCGGGAACAGCTGCCATGGGGATGGCGGCGAGAACGTGACCGGGTTGGCCAAGAACCTGGAGGAGAAACTCCGCGGTTCGCGGATGAGCGAGAAGAAGCCGAAGGATCTCATTCGGGCCATTGGGAAGATCGAGAAGAGCGACTGGAACGTCCAACTCATCGAGAAGAAAATCGCAGAGAACAAATCCCACCAACAAGGGAAAAAGGACAGAGACGACAAAGTGCCAAAATGGTCAAGGGAAGCCTTTGACGACAAGGTACGCATTCCTACACACTTCACTTGCCCAGTTTATGCCATTGTCCATTCAATGTAAAAATGTAAAATGAACTGTTTGAGAAGATTGGTGATTTATTGATTTTAGAGGATTTATAGATTAGCTAGTGCACAGAGTGTTAAGCTTGGATTTGATTTTCTGTGGCCCTCCATGTCATTTGGTCTTGAGAGTCAATGTCATTGGGATGTCTCACTTTGTTTTTGCAGAGAGAAGCGATGAAGAGGAAGATGGAGGGGAGTTCCGGCGGCGATTCGACCTCCACTGAAAAGGCCTTTGACGAGACGCTGAAACGACTCGGGAACAAACTCAAAGAAGGCAACACACTCGAAGTCGGCCTTAGGGGAAACAACAAAGTGTCCCAAATGGCCGAGCAGCTCGTCCACAAACTCGAGAGACCCAAAGACCCGGAGACGAAGCCCTCGGTCAGTTCTCTCTTTACTCTTATTCTATACAATGCGAGATTTGTATTTTTTTAATTCTTGGCTAATGAGATTTGTTTCGTCCAGGCCGCTCGACAGCCTTTTGAGTTTCCCAAGAAAAGCTCCGAGACTTGTCATTTCTGCAAGGAACGTGTTTACGTCGTGGAGAAAATGACTGCCGAGGGAAAGTTCTTCCATCGCAACTGTTTCAGATGCGAATACTGCAACACTTCCCTCCGCCTCGGTATGCCATTTACAATTAGGATAATTAGTTAATCGAGTTAAATTAAATTTCCCTCCGGCTCCACTACACCGTTTAGTTGAGTTAAATTCCGGACTCCTGGAGGTCTCCCGATGATGTGAGAAATTGTATTTTTACTTTGCTTTTGAAGGCAACTATGTGTTTGACCGGGAGGGACGGTACGGGGAGCGTTTCTACTGCGCCCCGCACTACCAGCTCATTCGGCTCAACGGGTGGAAGAAGTTCGAGACGGAGAAGTTCGCCGAGGGCAGCGCGGCCCTGGAAAGTCAACAGGTGAGTGACGGGGGGAAGTCCGCTCTCTTCTTCATTCTCATTTCCCTTGCGCTTCTCGTTTCTCTTCTTCTCTCCCCACCTGAAATTCAAGATTTCATTCTTGACGCTCTTCTCTGCGACTTGTAAACTCCCAAGACCCCAAGGGAAAAGTCACGGAAGTCTCCGCACCACTCCACGTCGCAAATCTGAGACACTATACTCCATTGTGAATTTTTTGTTTTTTTTGCTCATATGTTAAACTTGTAGACTTGGAAGCCTTTTTCAATCACATATGCTATGATTTATTATGATATCAGTGGATCAAATTTGCTCATCATGTATTCTTACGATTAGTCAATTGTTATGATTTAATTAATTGTAATTAAGTTTAATAAATTGTATTTCATTAATTAATGTTGCTAAATATAAGTTGAACTTCAAATTGTTCCTCTTGGTATGCAATCTAATAATGTAAAAAAGATATTCAAGGGTTCAACAAGCCCTGTCAAATATGTAGGTTTAACGTTTAAGACATTCTCAAGTGTCCGATGAACTAATTTTGTTGAGCTAATGAGTTTTAAGACATTTTAAATGTCGCATGATTTATCAAATATTTGTTTTTTTAATTGTCTCAACTTGGGAATTGTTTAATTGTGAGTATTTTATCCGCTGAGTTTTTTGTCATCGAGTCTTGAAATCTCAAGAAAGGGAATTTATTGAGGAGATTAATTTCATTTAAGTACTTGTAAGTCAATCGTTATTAGTGAATATAATAATTGTACATTGTACGGAGTTGCATGTTAAAGGATAAGTTAAGTCTATACAGAATGTACCTGTCACCAGAACAATGAGTGATTTCCCTTCATGTTGGTCACTTGGATTCTTCCGAGTTGATCCTGTCGCGTAGGGGAACCATGTACGAACTCAAATGCGGAGAATACAACAAATTCTTTTTCTCAACTTTTGATTTATTCGCAAGTCTCCTTGTAGTTCACATTGGTCTTTCATTTTTGGTGTTTTGACATGGCTTTTGGCACGTTCTACTCTTTTAATCTCGCATGTGTGTGTGTTCATCCATTGATCTTCTTGTCCTTTTCTCTCGACCATCCTCACGCGTAGTTCAACCGCAGTAGATCACCGCTTGGGCCCTTTGGGCCGACGATGAGTTGGGCCTAGTCGTGTGGGGTGTTTGACCGCCCGGTTCTCTTAGATTCTCTCGGAGATGGATGAGAGGGGCACGACTCCGGAGAGAGTCGAGTTTGAGAATTCCATGGATTTGGCTTCTGAAGAAGAATTGCTTAGCGAGATGGATGAGGATGAGTGGACAGACAGGAATTTTGGAGCCTCTAATGCTGATAATAATACTTCGGACGAAGCGTCTGATTTGAGGTAAATTAACAAAACATTAATTCTAATAATCATTAATTCGGCTCAACATGACCTTTGAGCTCTCTCAATACTCATTTTGATGTGAACCAAGGATTATATAAATAATGTAAATATGTAAATTGGAAATATAAATGTTATTAATGGGTTGTGTAAGGTGTAGAGAGAAATGATGTTTCTGAGGCAAATGTTAACTTTGAATTGACTAAATGTAGCGACGACGACATCACTCCTGAAGGGGCCAAAGATGATAACAAGATTAACATTAACAATGCGTTCATTGGAGATCCGCAAACGTCGCCGAAAGGTTCATTTAAATTTTATTGCTTGGAGTTTCAAGAGACTAATCCTCCTTTGCTTGGCTTTCCAGAAGAAGAGAAGTCGAAGGAGATCGGGAGCTCTGACTCGGACACGGAAGTTGCCTCTGGCGGGGAAGACTCCGACGAGGTTTCGTCAGTCGAAGACGAGGAGGACGAGGAGGAAGGCGACGACGAGGAGGAGGAGGAAGAGGAGGAGTGCGAAGGATCCACGACCGAGATCGAAACGGACTCCGAGTTCGCTGAAGATCCTCCGCACAGCGTGCCCGGGAACATTCCGACCATCGTGGTGGACGAACCAGAGCAGCTTTTAGCGAGACTGATTGAGACGAGCCCTTTGAGCGTGGCGCAGCGTTCGCCGGTCCTTGGGCGCGTGGGCGAGCGGCGGGTGGAAGTCCAGCCGCTGCGGCGCGTCTTCCCTCGGGTCAACCCCGTGCCGAAGCGGTGGGAAGGGGCGAGCTCGGAGGTCCAGGCGTCCAAAGTGGCTCTGGAGCTCAAGAAAAAGTATTTGAACCATGGGAACATTCCCGCCGCCCCCGCCCCGGGCATTTCTAACGAAAAGAAGTCCGAGGCCCAGAGTCAGTTCTCCCACGTGCTGGACATGATTTCCGAGAAGCAGAAACTTCTCCAGCCGGCTGCCAAACCCTCGGCCACCATGCAGGCCTTTCTGGACGGGGCGGAGAAGCTCAAGAGCTTCAACTCGGCCAGAACCGCCATGGTGCCCAAGTCCATGGAAAACCTCCTCGCCCGCCCCGACCAAGAGACCATGATGAACCACATCAACACGGCCAAGAACATCCAGGCCCTCAACACCCAGGTGATCGAGGCGCTGAGCAGGGACGAACCAAACAACGTCCAAGAACTCGCCAACGAAGAAGAGAAGGGCGACGAGGAGAAGCGGATCGAGTCCTTGTTCCTCAACGGGGCAATGAGCGAGTCCTTGAGCTCCGTGAGTCAATCCGAGAGCCAGGAGACGATGATCGAGATGAAGGAGAAGGTCGAGAGCGACGAGGAAACCCCGTGTGAGTCCTCCGACATCGACGACATCGACATCGAAGAGGACGTGGAGGTTCCGGCCCGTCCGCGCCCTCCGCGCCTCGAAGTCGAGGACGAGTTTGGGGTGTCTGTGGTGATGGAGGGGAAGCGCGAGCTGAGCTCGTCCGACTCCAAAGACTCCCTCAACTCGGGTCTGTTCCTCGAGTCGGAGATGTCGGACTGGGCGGCGGGGCCTGCGCCCCACTCGCCCGAACTCAAGCACAACAACGAGGCCATGGACATCGTCTTGGACTTGGACTCAATGGACTTTGCAGACGTGGACGGGCTCAGCAGCCCAGAACATGCACATCAACGCGGCTATGCGCCTCTGCATGACCCGCCCGACTTCCCCAATTCCAGCCTCCCCACCACGACCACCAACTCCTCCGAAGACCTGGACCTGGGCGAGAAGGAGGAGAAGGACGAGGGCGAGGTGGACGAGAAGGAGGAGCTTCGTCCGCTCGTGGCGTCTGCGAAGGGCGCCTACGCCGTGCTGGACCGCGTGGTTCCTTTTTCCAATGCCAGGGATTCCCTGGACTATCGCAAGATGAAGACGAGCCCAAACAAGTCGAAGGATCTCTACTCCACATATGTTCCTTCCCCGCCCAGGGAATACGAGCTGCAGGAAGAAACCATACAAGAGCTCGGTGTGGAGGAGGAGACAGAAGAAATAATTCCGGCGGAAAGGGAAGAGGAAAAGCCCGGGAGCTCCACGACATCCAGACGCATCGACGAGATCAACCGGGAGCGCGAGAAGCAAAGCGACTTGATTCGCTCCATGGTCATGGGGAGGATCCGGCGGAGCCCGGAAAAGGGCCGACGTGGCTCGCGCGGATCTTTGAGTCCCATCGGCCCGTCCTCGTCCTCGGGCTCTAGCTCGGAACAGGGCAAGTTGGAGGACTCGCGACGAAGCTCGGAAAACTCCATCCTCTCCATCCCGGAAGAAGAGAAAGAGGAGCCCATGGGTGAAATTGAGATTCGACCGCAACCCTACGAGCCCGTCTTCGTCTCCTCGCCCAGATTCCGCAACCGACCGAAGTTCGAGTCCCCGTTGAAGATCTACCAGTCCGTGACTGTGCCCTCGACCCCGCTCGACGCCCCGCCCCTCAGCCCGACCCAAGTGTTCCTCAAATCCCCCGCGTTCTACCGCTCCATGCCCGACTTGGCCAAAGTCCCACAAGAAAGGGAGAAGGCCAGAGAGGCCGCGCGGGAGCGCGCCAGACTCAAGTCCGACCAAGAACTCGGTCTGAGCCCGACGTACCCGGAGGTCCCCCGGCGGAAGGTGAGCGAGGACGAGAAAATCCCGAAGCCCACGACCCTCCCCATCGACCCGTCCGACTTCTCCTTCTCCCTCCGCCACAACGTGGACTTCCCCATCAAGCGACCTTCTGGCCATTCTTCTCCGGCCGACCCGCCCACGTCTCCGCTCAAGAATCTCTCCATCCAGGACGGGGAAGTGAGGCTGAGGACGAAGACGCCGGAGCGCCGGGCCTCACCGGAGAAGGCCAAGAGCCTCGGATGGGACGGGAATCCGCCAAATGTCTTTCCTAACTATTTTTCACCCAAAGAGGAAAACCCGCGTCCGCGCTCTTCCACCTTTTCTGACATCCCGCCGCATTTCTCACACAATCGTAAGTACAATTCCTTTTACACCAATTCGCTATTTCACTACACTGGAATTGATATGAAGTACTTTGTGTTTCACGACATGTGCATTTATGCGTCCCAAGCACTACATTTACTACTTGTACTTATTATTACAATTGTACAGGAGTGTTCATGTTGTTGTGTAACATGTTGTTTTCCATTTCACCAACACTGGGATCATTGTGTCTATGTGGGTTTGTACATTTTGAATGAGAGTTTGGTTGTTTGTTTGCACTTGTAGCTTCAGGCATTGACGGCCGGGCGATGTCGTCAGACACGTTGTTGGTTGAGGGCTTCTCATCTCACCCCGACGCGCGGAAAGTGAAAAAGAGCAAAGAACGCGAGAGACGCCGAAGTCTCATCCAAACCGTGTCTCAATTTTTCACCAGTAAATCCCCGCCTGATGGAAATCATCAAGCTCTGAACGAACCCTCGAAGTTTTCCCTCTTCAAGTTCGCGCCGCGGATGCAGAAAGACCGCCGGGCCTCAAAGTCACGCGAAATCCTCGTCTCGCCCCAAGAACTCCTCGGGACGACGAAGAAGACCGGATTCATCTCATATCTCTCACAGCCTGAGATCATCATTCACCGCTTGGCCTCCAGCCCGACACAATTCAAATCCTCGCGGTCCTCGCTCTCGGGAAAATCCTTCGACGACTCCCGCCCTACCGCTCACTCAACCCCGCACTTGGCAAACTCCTCAAAAAGAAACTCAATTCCTTTCTTTGATCCAAGAACGGAAACACCCAGGTTCGGACAAATGACCAATTATCCTCAAACTATCTTAATCATCATTAATTGAGATCAATGGATTAACGAGATTTACCAAGCATAGTTCGAAAGTTTATGAATGAATGATTTTTCTTAGAATGCGCGAATTGTCCGACATTGAGAGCCAAATCGAGCAAATCAACATTGAGCGCCAGTTGCTTGACACGCGGGGTGCCGCGATTGAAAAGAAGTTGAGAGGAGAAGACACAGGTCAGTTTCCCACGAATATCTTCTTTCATTTATTCAATGAGATTTTTAACAAATACACACACCATTTGCCAAATGCTCACATGCATTCCTTTTGTCTCAATGTCTTCTTGGTGTTGTGTAGATGAAGAGGAGAGTCGCGACGAGAGCCAAATGATGGAAGAATGGTTTCAGCTGGTGCGAGAAAAGACGCGATTGAATCGCTATGAGCGCGAGTTGGCCGTGAGGAGCAAAGAACTCCAGTTGGAAGAGAAACTCGGGATTTTGGAGGACGAGTTGGAGCAGAGCATGAACATCAGTGGTAAGTGGAGTGGGGAATTTTTCTTTGGGGTGGAGAGAGACAGGTCGGTATATTGAGCATATTTCTAGATCTACTCAAGTCGCCCGAGGAAAAAACCAGAGAGGCGGATTTGATCAAAGAACACAAGAATTTAGAGACTCAGAGGGGAAATCTCCTCGCTAACTTTCAAGAAGAAATGAAAAAGTGAGAACTCAAATTCAATATTTAACATTATTTACATATGCATGAAAAATTAAGTATTACCTATATTAGAATGATTTGTGTAATTCTCCCTATGTAAATGTCCTGATTGACTTGAATAGATACGCCAACGAGGATTTTGAATTGGAGTCCAAAATCGCCACGTCATCGCTCTCCCCGAGAGAATCCAAAGTTTGAAATTGGACGATGGTGAATTAGGAATGAACTACTCCGTTCACATAGCCTGCTCCAATACGAAGAATATATATTGTCTCTCATGTATGAGGATATAGACTAGGTAGTATGGACACCAAGTGTGGAAACCAAATAAGATTTTGTAATCAACGCTATTTTTCAACGAGTATAGTAATTACGTGCTAAACTGATCATCATTTTTTACAGAGTTCTAAATAGGAAGTCCTTTCTATTCACACAGAGCCTGTATGTGTGATACAGTTCTGTGGATTTGAAACCACGAAGAATTGTACATGTAAACATGTCTATGCATGTCAAATGTAATTTTGTGAATTTGTGTTTGACGCAAGTAAAAAGTATATGCGAATCCAAATGCCGTACCTAAGATTTATCAAGTGAGGAACCTCGTTTGTCCCATGGGGTGAAATGCAATGGGTGAACTTCCGTGCCTTGGTCAACCTCAGTAAAGTTCTTTCGCCAACGAAGCAACGAAGGGGATGTGAATGGAAATGATTGGATTCGTCATTTCTGTCCTTCGTTGCTTTCCGTTTTTCATATAAATATGATTACACATTGTTTTTTAATTCGCTTTTAATTCCTTTGTTACCAAAAACGATAAAGTACCTTCTTATTGTTAGCTCATACTTCACACGTCCTAACTGTATGCAATAATGATAGGACTTTGGTTCGCGAAGCTTCTCATTTTCACAAACAATTTAAGAGCGTTCAATCAATTTAACTGATTTTAAATGTATATTTCCTATATTTAACATTGATGTGAATTGTTTAAATAATTATCTTTTTAGGTTCCTTAGTTTACCAAAGCTGTAAGAGGATAAATGAAATTTATGAAATAAAATTATTTAATTATAAATAATGCGATACGATCACTTTCTTCAAGCGGGAATTTTACTCTTGTCTGACAAAAAGTTAGCCAAATGTTTTAGTAACAAAGGACACAACATGTTCTAAACAAGTTCTAAACTCAAAGCATCTTCAATTTCCCTAACAAAATCTTGCATTATTTTATTCATTAAAAGAAACCCCGAGGCCTCCTCCTTAATTCAACCAATTAGAAGGAATAAAAAAGTTCGATTGCCAGGACACTTGAGACATTCGAACATTCTCATGCTCATGATGGGAATCTCATTGTCATTAATATAATGGCGATGGCTAACTCGCGATTACGTCTTATCTTCGTAACGTGTTAACCTCGTAAGCTTGTATGATAATAGACCCCAGAAGACCCCAGAATCCCTACTCATACGAGTCGTAACTTAACAGAGTTAATGCATGGGAGTAGGCGGGAGCTTTTAGGCTTTTTGAAACCCGCGCTGGATGTTATATAATACGATTACGGGGGCCTGATATATACGAGGATAAGACGGTTACGAGGGTTGCAACTTGGAATCGCGAGTACCCTCATTATAAAGCCTATTTTCTCGTGTATGTGTAATAAGGAAATCGTGGTGTTTAGATGAATACAATTACAAATGTATTTTACCAATCCCTTAAAGAATATCAATAAAGGCCTCAAGAACTAACAAGGGATCTATTTTGATACCGAGAAGCCCTTGCATCGCACATCTTCCCGATAACTAAACTTTCTTCCAACTTGATTTCTATTTCCTCCGTATGGTATAAAGGGCACGTTTAAACTTTGACCCCTCATCACTCTCTTAATCATAAATGTTAAGCTTACAATAGAAATAATTAATTTAAACGTGTCTTATTTATTTGACATATAATATAGCATTGCAATGAGTTCTATTGATATAAAGTTCAGTTTATTAAATTGACTTTAAATCCACACTTTCAATCCTCCCGAAGACCTCAATATTTAGTATGTATTATAATAATAAAAATAATCGATGGTGATGAAGCTCGGAGTCAATTCACCTTTTCTATAGGGTTAAAGGTGTATGCGTATATAAATGTGTTCATCTTGATGGGATTCATAACTTGTTAGGTGTGGGCATAGGAAGTATATGCCTATATAGCCATGGCTTTCAATGCATTGTATAGGGATATAGGAAGTGAAGCTGTGGAGCCCGGGATGAATTCATTTCCGTGTGTTCTTTGTGAGAGATGAGATCCGTGTGTTGTGTGTGGGAGTGTTGACTCAGAGGGTGACGCAGAGGGTTGCCAGGTGTCCCATTCTCTTCGAGGGCGTCTCTGGCACTCCCGACCATGGCTGACGACTCCAGGGGGGAATCCTACGTCAAGGACGGCGAGGGATGGTGTTCAAAGGGGCTCCTGAGGAATTACCTTTACGTCTTCAACTTCTTCTTCTTTGTACATTGCAATTTTATTATTTTTCACATCCAAATTAATTGACCAACTCAAGATTCTTTTGAATCTTTTGGAATAATGTCCACCCAAGGAAATATCCATTATAATTTGTATTGTCTAATTAATTATTAAGATAAAAATGTTATTTAAATGGTGATTTAGACGAGCGGAGCCATCGTGTTGTCCGTGGGTGTTTGGAGCATCGTAGCCGAGCATGGGTTCGTCTCTGTGCTCTCAACCGTCTCTTACCCGCTGACAAGTTATCTCCTTGTTGCTGCTGGTTTTCTCGTCTTCCTGGCCACTGCCATCGGTTCGCTTTCCTTTCTCTCTGACTTCCATTAATTCTTATCCTTCCCAATGGCCAGGATGTTGCGGGATGAAACGCAAAGACGACAAAGCTCGTTGTCTCCTTCTCGTCTACATCTTCTTCCTCCTCCTCGTGTTTCTCTTGGAGGTCAAAGCAGGAGTTCTCGCCTACATTTACCGAGAACAAGCCTACGGGGAATTGGAGGTTTCTCTCAACCACACCTTCCTTTCAGACTACGGTCGAGATCAGCCAAAGACAGATGCAATAGATGAGATGCAACGCAAGGTCACTAAATTACTTTGCTTCAGAAACTTATGAACTTTTATTATTTTTTTAAAGTGAAAGAACTAAGTTAATTTCTCGATTTCTATTTCTATTAATGCTCTCGTATGACTCACAATGTTTACAATTCCATTCATATTCATAATAAATAAATCATCTTATCAACTCGAGAGAGATAAGATTATGGAAGAATTAATTCTAAATCGTGTTTGTAGTTTCATTGCTGTGGTTCGAATTCCTTTTCTGATTGGGATAAGAGCAATTGGGTGAAAGGAGCTGGCAAAAACATTGTTCCAGACTCGTGTTGCAAGACGGAGACTCCCAATTGCGGCGTTCGTTCTCACCCTTCAAACATTTACTACACCGTGAGTCGGACTTGAATTAAATAATTAAAATTTATTAAAAGGATCATTTGGTGGAGTTTGTGAGAAAATTTTTTTCATTTTCCAGGGTTGCATTCACGGTTTGGCCGGGACTGTGAAAGACCATTTGGGGTATTTGACGATTGCGGGTCTTGGTCTCTGCGTCCTCCAAGTCATTGGAATTCTCTTCTCTGCCTGTTTGTACATTAAACTCAAAGACCCGGACCCTGCGTCACTTTGAATGAAATGAATGAACCAATGATGCTGCTACTTAAAAGACTTTTGTTCCCTCCCAAAGAAATCTAACTCGACTAAAAGCTGCTGACTACCATATTACTAGATATTTTAAATATTTTATAAGTATTCATAATTTATTATTACTTAATTAACGGAATACTTAAGTCACAACTAATGAGATGATCCTATAAAGATTTAAATGACAATAAATCTTGGGGTGATTCTTACTTATGTACTATTTTACGTTCTAACGTTTTAATAAAATAAAGCAAATCATTTGGATTTCGTCTCCTTATTGGCAGTTGGGGTCTCAATTGACCTCAAGGGCTCGTCAAGACACAAAATGGCCAGAATGGCGAGTAGCGGAGTGAAGGCGAGAACGACGGCCCACCAACCAAAATCCTCGTAAACATCTCCAGTTCCACACTCGTATGTCTTGACCACCATCCGCTCGGATCCGCATTCAATTCCTCGACCATTCAAACCTCTCCAAACGTAATGAGGAACGGCGAGGAAAATTCCACACAGGATTTGAACAAATCGCCATTCTCTCAACCTGTTAAATACCAAATCTTTACTAGTCGCTAACTAACTCAGTTAATTAATTAAACTATGTGTAGCAAATAAATAGCCCAATTAGTGTTTTTAATTCACCGACTAAACCATCCAACGAGAGTGAGAACAGTAAGGATTCCACACAGAGTGGATCTCAAGAGCGTCCCTTGCCCATCAATTCCACGTCCATGTCCAGTTAACCAACGAACCTTTATAAATAAAATTTTGATTAAAGTACAAGTGAAAAGTTTTGGTATTTTAATTAATTTTTGTTAGAACAAGCATTATTCCAATTACTGCATCAAAGATGTCTGGAAGGAGAAGTCCCACAAGAACCAGGCGAGCAACTCCGTCAACCCTCGTCGAGAACGCTAGAAACTTGGAATATTCCTTTCTGGCCATATTATGTCTCGTCTTGAGCTTTTGGTTCTTCTTGAATATTTTTCGTTTTGGGTTCTTTTTGGGTGAAACGAGGGTGAAAGGGCCACGTTGGTGGTTGGTCAAATTCCTGTCGGGGAAAATCGTGGCTTCCACCGTCTCGTCTTTGCAGGCTCTCAGAAGGGAATGTAGCGAGGAAACGCCGCCACCTTTGCCGACTGACAACTGGGACAAGGACAAGGAATCTCCATCACCCTCGCTCATCCTTCTCGTCCTCGAAGCAAAGAGGAAATGAGGAGTTGAAGATGTTGAAGTGAAACTCCATGGTGACAGAATGTCAACAGAACCAAAACCCCAACCTCCCCATCACATTCATCTCGAAGGACCGAAAGGTGTCTTAATAATTTTTTCCAAGTTACAATGAGTCAAATGTCTACCAAATGTCTACCAGGATGTGCTCAAAAAAGTACAAATTATATGATCCATGATTATTTATGATTTATGCATGCATATAAGAATGATATAGGCTGTATGGTCATGGTTGGAAAAAAAGTCCCCAGGGTTTGATTTCATCAACGGAAAATGGATTTAAATAGAAAAGATACGTTTTATCTCAAATTAAATAAAATCAAGCATAACAGAACTTGAAAAGTGTTGATTTGCAAATATAAAAATTCTTGACGAAGTGAAAATATTCCGAAGATAAGAGACTCCTCTTTTATATAAATTAGACAATAAAATTGACATAGATCTGGAAATAAAATTAGTATAAAAACAATCTACAGTTTATATATTGAAAGGTCATAACAATTATATGTGTATATGTATAGTACAGTGTACAGCTTGTAACATGAGGATTTATTTTATAATTAATTAACTTTAGAAATTCATATTTAAACTCCTCGAGATCCCCGCTGACTGTCTTCTTGGGCATTGAGGGTCTCCATGCACTTGAGGTCCAATTGTCTGGGTTTCTTTCTTCCATCCCAAGATGAATTCCAGGGTTGAGAGACTAACTAAGCAGTGGCTATTAACCAGCGGTTATTAACCAGTGGTTATTAACCAGCGGTTATTAACCAGCGGTTATTAACATGTGGTTCTTAACCACCCGGGTGTATTCAAATCCACCCGGGCCTCGTGAAAGAGAGGGAGTGGTGGGGGTACGGGGGGTACAAGAGGGGGTTTCCTTGGAAAAACTGTCCGTAAGCGTCCACTAGGGGCCTCGTGTGCGGGGATGTTGGGAATGGCTGGGCGGAGGAGTAGGGGCTGGGATGGGCCGGCATGAAGGGCGGGATGTAGGGCGGGATGGTGCGGGGCGTGAAGGCCTGGAAGAGCTCTGGACGCTGGTACAAGTCCACAGCCTCCTTGGAGTACAGCGAGTGCAGCGCGGCCTCGCGCTTGCTCCGACGCTTCTCCTTGCTCTTGCTGCTGCTCGTCGTCGTGGTCGTGGTGGTCGGCGGCGATTCGAGGCGCCCCTCGAGGCGCAGCAGCTCTTCTGCTTGCCGAACGTCAGACCGGAGATCTGCCCGGAGATCCGAGCGAAGGTCGGATCGGATTTCTTGCCGCAGATCCTGGCGGAGATCCCGTTGGAGTTCTTGCCTCATGTCTGACCTCAGGTCGGACCGAATGTCCGACCGAAGATCCTGACGAAGATCTTGACGAAGATCTTGACGAAGATCTTGACGAAGATCCTGTCGGAGATCAGGTCGAAGATCTTGGCGAATGTCTGAACGAATGTCTTGACGCAGGTCAGATCGAATGTCCTGGCGCAGATCTGACCGGATGTCTTGGCGCAGATCTTGGACAAACTCTTGGCGCCCAACATCTTGCCTTATTTCCTGCCGGACGGCGTGGGTTTTCGCCTGAGTGGAATGGGCAGCCGGCGGGTCGGTTCGGAAGGAAAGCAACGGATTCGGCAAAGAGTTCACGATCTGTGAGAGGGAGGCCAAGTTGTGGGGCCAAGCGAAGCCGTTGACGTCCTTGGGACTCCCGTCCATCCCGCCTGGAGAAAACCTCGGGGTTTGCGAGAATCTCCGATTGCTAAACACTTCAGGTCTGAGCGAGCGGAGCGCGAATTCCTCGTCTGGCGGGAACCGCGTCTGCTCCTGCTTGGGCGAGTGGGCTGGGGCCGGCGGGCGCAGGAGGAACGGGATTGGCTCCGTGCGCGGCGAGGGCGGCCCGTAGCGCGGCGTAAAGAGCTGGAAGGGCGGGGAGTTGAGAGGCGGCGTGGGCCCTTTCTCGGGCGAGGAAATCCGCGAGGTGTCCTGGTAAAACCCGACCCGCGGTGGCGGTCTGGGCGAACTCCGCGGCGGCGACGAAGGGGAAAACTGGGTCCGCGGAGAAATCGGCGACGGCGGCGGCCAAGCCTCTTCCCACTTCTGCCCGATCCGGACCAGCGAGGAGGAAACTCCCGGGAGATCCTCGTGCGGCGTGAAGGCCGGGCTCCCGCTCTCGCTCGGTGAGCTCATGCTGCTCGTGCTCAACTTGCGCCTTCGAGGCGGCGGCTCGGGCGAGCGCGGCGGGACAATTTTCTTTTCTTCCCCGCCGGCACTTCGCCCCATTACACGGAAAACCGAAGCCCGCGGCGGAGGAGAAACCCCGCGCTCACGTGACCCATCCTAAACAAACAAAAGCCAAAAATGAGAAAAAAACCCTTGTTTCGTAAAATATCTAACTCATTTAAATATCATTCATATTAATTGAATATTCATATAATAATCTACTTACTACATCCATTTGCTAAATATTTCCGATTATTTAATTAATTATTAATATTGGGAATGGAAAGATTGTGAACCTTTGACTGTTTTGCTCCAGGGCCACCAAAAGCCTTAATCCAAGCTGACAAGTTTGGCAGAGTTTTGTCCCGGTCGAATCCCTTGTTCGGCTCCAGCTTCCTGTCCTCTTCCTCGTCGTCGTCGGGGGGCTCGGGGGTGGGGGGTTTCTTGGGCGGGGAGGGGGCCAAACGCGGGACTTTCTCATCAGGTTCTTCAGAGGAGGAGCGGGAGCGTCCGACGGGGAGCACGGAGCCCAAGGAGAGAATCTCCCCGTCTCCGCTCAGAAGCAAACACTTTTTGTCCACTTTCTCCGCCTTTTCCTCTTCTTTTGGGTTCCTGACCTTTTTGGGTTTTTCAGGTTTTTCGGGTTTTTCCGGGGTCAAGGGGCGTTTCTTTTTGGGTGCCGGGGGCGGCGGCGGCGGCGGGGCCTCTTGCACTTCAACAGGCAGAGATCGGGTCTTTGATGATTTGACCCGATGCTTCCGGTGGTGATGTTTCTTCTTCTTGGGCTTGGCTGGAGGCGAACAAGCTCGCGGCGTAGGTGCGGGAAATTCCACATTGATTTCTTCGTCACTGTCATCCGGCACGACGAAACGATTGATTGCCTTGTTAAACGCATCTAGCAAAGTCTCGGCCATTTCCGTGTACTCTGGAAGGGGAAGGGGAATTGAGTCAAGCTGACCAAAGAACTTTATTTGCAAACTGGCTAATTAACTTTAATTACAAACTAGTTTAAATATTTATATCCAAATCCTCACCACTTGATGACCCGTTGTACTTTCGGCAGTTTTGAACAATTTTGAGGAAATCGGCCCTGAATGCATCAAGACCGCGGTATTCTCCTCCATCCAATTTGTCCTCTATAGCTCCAATGTCCATTGGCTTTGTGATGAGAGAATAGTAGTTGGGAGCATAGGCCTCGTCGACCGGACTGAGAAATGGCCAAGCATCTCGATGGTTCTTCATAGCCTCAACGACCTAAATCAATTAATCATAATTCATTTTAATCATATTAATTAATGAATTTCTTTATCAATGATATTTTACCTTATATTATAAAAAATAGTGAAATATATTGAATGGATGAAATGGAAAGCGAACCTTGTGAAGCCCCACGTCCAGATCAGCTGAGGATGCAGGGAATAAAAGACTCTTTTTCACTTTGGTCTTCCCTGGGGGCTCAACTGGGCGAAGGAGTTGGGTTGAGTTGTCGGTGGCTGCAGATAAGCTGTTGTTGGTCATCCGCCCTTCTTTCTTCGAAGGCTTCGGGGGCGGAGGGGCCGCGGACGCTCGTCCGACATTTCCCCTCCGCTCCCTCAGATGCAATCGGCCTTTGCGCTCCTCGCGCTCGATCTCCTCAGCGAGGCGTCTGTCGGCGGCTTCTTGCTCCTCACGTTCTCGTCGTGCCACTGACTCCTCGTCGTCGTCATTGCACGAACGACGGAGCTAGAAATTTAATTTAAATTTTGAATAGCATTCAAAATTTATTACTATCTACCTATGTTTATTTTTTAATAAAGGATTTTAATTTTAAAATAATAACTATTTATATTTTTCTATAAAATATAAATATAAAGTGGGAAAAAGAAGTTTTTACCTCTTTTGATGGCCTTCTCATTTGTTGATCGAGCATTCGCTTCCTCTGCATTTTCTCTTTTTCTGCGAAAAGACGAGGGAGTTCAGGGAGGAAATCGTCGTTGAGGGTCCGATGCAAAGCACGCTCCAATTTAGTTTTCGAGTTTTTGAATTTCCTGGCCAAGAGCTGCCAGTCCTCTTCGGTGAAGCAAATGACTTCCCACTTGCGCCTCTTTCCTTTCTTGGATTCTTCGCGGTAGAGGCGGGTTCCGTAGAAATACCAGTAAGTCCTTCCGCTCGCGTCCTGGCCCAACGGCTCGACCCGAAGGCTCTCGCTCTCGATGCTCTTCAGCACGTCTTGGACGTCGTGGGTGTCGAGACGGTAGTCGCAAAGGTCATGGAGAATCTCCACTTTGGCCCTGAGGGGAAGGGAATGAAAGGCGACATCCCTACAGAAAGGATTCCTCCTTCCCTCGTGTTCCTGCAAATCCACGGGTTAGGTCTTTCCCTCCACTGCGTGATGTGGGATGGCTTACTTCGCATTTGATCCTGAAGAGACGACGAAGGTACATCTGGTAGTTGGAGGATGTGATTTCGTCCTTGGACGTGAACGAGCCCCGGAGCAGCCGCACGATGAGATCCTGGACGAGGGAACCGCCGCCTTCCTCGACGCTGTCGGAGAGAAGGGCCTCCTCGAGCTCCTGAAAAAGGGCGTCGGTTGGAGGCAAAGCCCCTGGGCTCTCCGCCTTACCTCGATGTCGAAGTCCACGAGGGCGAAGGATGCCCGGAACAGGGAGCAGAAGTGCGCTATGGAAGGGACCTCCCACCAGCCCTGGACCTCGGCCAGCGACGAGCGAAGGGGCTGCGGAGACTCCGTCGCTTCCCACTCAACCTCCATTCTGGTCTCCTGGCGCCATGTTGGTTGCCCCGCCACCTGCCGGCATGGCCTCCTCTGCCACCGCCCACAAAATCGTCGTCGTCGGCGGCGGAGGCGTGGGCAAGTCCTCGATCACCATTCAGTTCATACAGGTCAGCCTCGGAGACGCCCCCTGACCTCCCGTCTCACCCCGTCTAATTCATTTATCTTTCAGAGCTTCTTCGTCCAAGACTATGACCCCACCATTGAGGACTCCTATATTAAACAGGTGCAAACCCACCCACGCACTCTCACTCTTACACATTCCAAAAACGACCAAGAACATACGGAGTCGAAATGTTCAAAAGACACCGTGGGCTCGGGAACCTTCTCCTTAATCCCCTTTTTTATTCTTTAATTTGATGTACTGAAGTGTATTTGATTTGATTTTTAGGTTGTCATCGATGACATACCTGCCAAACTTGACAGTATGTTTATTTATTTAATTTCTAAATTCACTCAGTATGAAAGTTAAAATGAAGTCATAATAGTTAAAATTTGAATTGCTTATTTTTTTAGTTCTCGATACCGCTGGGCAGGAGGAATTCAGTGCCATGAGAGAACAGTAATTGGAAAATTAAATTGCAATTAATTTTATTCAACTTAATTTACCTAATGGGGTATTAAAAATAAAGGTTTTCATTCTAAAGGTATATGAGGTCAGGCGATGGATTCCTTCTTGTGTTCTCCGTCACGGACAGAGCATCGTTCGATGAAGTTGTGAAGCTTCATAAGCAAATCCTCCGAGTGAAAGATCGCGACGATTTTCCAATCCTCCTCGTGGCTAACAAAAGCGACCTCGAATACAATCGAGATGTAAAACATTAGAATAATTATTATAATTCACTATCAAATTGGTCTCATGAACTAAGAATGACTAATGTGTGAATGGGAAATTGAAGGTGAGACGAGAGGAAGCGCAGAGTCTCGCCACTCACCTCCGAGTTCCCCTCATCGAGGCGAGTGCGAAATCGAGGATGAACATCGATCAGACCTTCCACGAGCTCGTTCGCCTCATTCGAACTTACAACGCCCTCGACCGTCCTCCCCGCCCGCCAAAGAAAAAAGGAAAGTGCCAATTGATATGAATAAATTCTTATAATATAATTATCAAAACATCACACAAATGCATCAAAAATTGATAATTCACAATCAAGATTCAAGTATCCTTTTAATATATATGTATCAATGAATGAATTAGATTTAATGGTTAATTTAAAATAAATAAATTACAAAATGCTAACCAATTTACTACTAATTTTAAAAATACGTAATAAACTGTTTATATTTTTGTTGCGGCCCAAAGTATATTTCAGCCCATTGATCTTTATTTCATCAACAATCGCACACACAAAATACTCCAAACATGAAGGTCAAATGATTTATTTTCATAATCTATCTGAATTACATGAATTCTTGAACCTTTTCATCATTTGATTAATTATTAATTGATCATCGTAATCATCAAGCATAATTTTCCAACCTAATTAACACTTCATTAGCGTCAAACCCACTGAGGGCCATTGGGATAAATAAAATAGTAAGTACTAATTAACAACAGCAGCAACGTGTATGGTATTAACTTGTTGATAGCGTGAAGTAAATATTTAGCCTTTTGCAATTGAGGCTATTTGATAATATTTGATAACTTGATGTTTTTAAAACCATGAATGAGTCTGAAGCAGAAAGATAGAAAGATAGGAAATGTAGAGTCCTTGTGTTTCTTGAGGTAGCATTGAATGAATGGAGTAATTTCCTATGCGTGGGAATCCTCGAGGGGCTGCAGAAGGAGCGAAGGAGGAAGGCGAACGTGGGGGCTTTTGACTTCTTCCGTCTTCTCCTCTTCGGACTCAGTTGGAAGGAGTTGGGGGATCCAAGCGGACGTTCCTTCGTCGCCATGACCACTGAGCTTGGCGACTGAGCCAAGACAAATCTCCCCGTTCTTCCCAACAACCCTTCGTTTCCATTCCGCCCAATTGGGAGGAAACCCGCGTTCTCAGCCGTTTTCAACCCTTTGCCCACAAATTCCGAATTTGAGAACAATGAAGGAAGTGAGGGGATGAGAGAAGTTCTCATGTGGGATGGAATTGGAAATCGCTAGAAATTTATTTTGCGATCTTCTCCGCGTCTCTCTGTGAGTGGTCATTTAGTCTTTGTGTTTTATTCACGGTTTCCTCCTTTGACGCATTTGAGGGGAAATAATAAAGGCAATGCGCCTTTCAACACCCGTCTTGTGTGTTGGTGTCGGAGTCGTCGAAGCATGGGAAGCAGAGAATGAGAGAAACCGTTGATTCCTCCCCTTGATTAGCTCCGCCGCGGGTGTTGACTCCTACCGGAACCTTGAACTCTTCTCCCGCTTTCCAAGCCCGATGTGAGAATGAGCTCTCCGAGGATGTCTGTGCCGGAGCGAGGCATGATCTACGTGGAGTCGGGCGGTGAACTCCGCGGAGTGTCCGATGGCAACTATGTGATCAAGATCCAGATCGGGGAGGAGAAACTGCACCCGGTACGGATCGACGTGAGCGGTCGGGCGGAGGAGGAGAGCAGCAGCGGCCAGAGCTCCCCGCGCTCCGACCTCACCCCGCCGCTCCCCGCCCGCCTCCTGGCCAAGAGCGGCCTGCGGTTCGGGTCGGAGACGAGCGAGAGCGACACGGAGTCCGACGTCTCCTCGGCGGACTTCCGCGGGTGTCCGGCTGCCCAGTTCGCGCTGCGGGAGGGACGGAGCTGCCCGACCTCGCCCGACGCCTCCCCACGTCAGTCCCCATTGTCCTGCGAGGAGAAAGGAAAGGGCCGCCAGGCGGACAATGGGCTCCGCCACCGCAGTCTGGCCAGATGGCCGGACATGCTGGGCGAACACCGCCCAGTGTCCAACGCGGCCTGGACCAAGGCGGAGGCTCGCAGAGCTAGAACCCTTCTTCCAAACACGGCCGCTCACCTCCCTCGCACCAAACAAGTCCTCGTGGACGAGACCGGCTTCCACTTGAACGAGATCCCACCTTCCCCGCCGAGCCTCGTCCCCGCCGACCAGAACGACCCGAACTTTGCCGGCTACAAGGACATCTTGAGCCGCGACTCCCCCAAGCCAATCATGAGCGAGAAAGGGACGATTCGCGGAGTGAAGAACCGAGTCAGGGACGGCATCGCCACGTTTCTCCAATCCAACGACATCAAGGTAAACCTCCTTCATTCCCCATTCAAATCTAAATCTCTTAAGCTCGGCTCGACAATAAGCTCGACCAGGATAGGAAGCATTAAATGAGAGGAAAACGTGTCTTTTGACTAGACAGTTAAATCACACCCCGTGTTGTCATTGGTCTCAGGTGCGGAAATCATTTACTCAAATGTAAACACGCTCAAACAAACCCCATCATCCACTGAATCCCCCATTAGTTAAATTGAAGATGCAATGGCGGAAGAACCGCCTTCTCGGTCTCTTTAATGAGGAAAAACATTGTTTAAAACCAAGAGATCATGCAAAGTCTTTTGACCTTAATAGCCCTCAATTTGGAAACAAGTGTAATGTGATAAATAGAATAAGTAGGACTCGGGACTCTGACAGTCCCAATGTTCCCTGAATAGCGTAGCGCAGCGGAGCGGACAGTCCCAATGTTCCCTGAATAGCGCAGCGCAGCGGAGCGGAGCGTCTCAATGTTGCCTGAGTAGCCTAGCGCAGCGGAGCGAAGAGCCATTGGGATCTGTGAGTAGCGGAACATAGCGATAGCGGAGAGTCCTAAGTAGCCCAGCACGTTTGAGTAGGAGCGTCGCTCATCCCTCCGCCTTTGTTTTCCTCCAGAGCTACAGCGAGAAGGAGCAGGGCCGCGTGGTCGTGTACGTGACGAGCATGGGCGTCGTCCGCGACACCTTCCAGCGGTGTCAAAAGGTCAAGCAGATCCTGAGGACGCTGCTGGTCAAGTTCGACGAGCGGGATTGCTACATGAACAGGAGCATCCAGAACGAAATCCGAGCGCGACTCTCCACCTTCCTGCCCAATGTGAACACTGAGACGAACGTCCATCTCCCGCAAGTCTTCTTGGAAGGCCAGCACTTGGGAGTAAGTGGAACAAAAAAACCCAGCTTATCCCACATATTCCCAACAAGCCCTTGAGCCACCGACAATCACGTAACTCATGAATTTCTCCAGGACACGGACACCATTGAGAAGATGAACGAAACAGGGGAGCTCCGGGATCTTCTACGGCCTTACAAGGTGAGGAATTTCCATTCATTTATTATTTCATAGGATTTCCAAGCAGAATCACGCCATTAGCACACCATTCACATCCGAACTTTCGTCTGGGAATTATTTAGAAACTAGGCAAGGAAGAGGCTAGTGACACATCCAACCATCCGTGCAAGGGATTCTCATTCAAATCCCATGTGTGAAACCCAAGTGACTTTCCAATCCCTCAACCCAGGACAGGGAATCTACTCTTTGTTAGCATACGAGGCAATAGCCATTTCCTTGTATTTCGAAGTGCTAGGAGAGATCCCTCACTTGCTCTCAGTGTGGGGAGTTGGTGGTGTGGAGGGGCGAAGTCTTTCCAAGTCCATTCATTCATATGTACACATTCTCTGCTTAATCCAGCTTTTTTCCTTGACAGAGTTTGTCGGTGCTTTCGACATGCGAGCGCTGCGGAGGCTTCCGAATGCTTCCATGTCAAATCTGCAACGGGTCGAAGAAGTCCATCCACCGCAATCATTTCACCGCCGAGTTTGTGGCCCTCAAGTGCATGCACTGCGACCCCTCGGGACTTGTCCGCTGTGATCTCTGCAACCCCATGCAATCTTAACATCCATCCATGTTATGTCCACGAAGGAAATTGGACATAATCAGCTCACACTTACATTCACCCATAATATTACAGTAATTACTAATAGGATAATTAGGGTAATTAACCTTCTTTTCATTTAAGCGAGATTTTGAATTGAACTTTGATTTTCTTTACAAAAGTTTCAAGTCCATGGGTTTCTTTGCGTTCCTGACAATGTTCCAATTTCTTTTTTGTTTGTGCGGAAGCTAATTGATTGATTCGTTATACTTTATTCATGAAATTCAAAGAATTAATGGCATGATTTTACAAACCTCATATTTACCATACAAATTAGGATTTTCGTAAATAGAGACTTAAAAATAGCTATAAATTCTAAATAGTAAAATAACAACCCAATGTAAACAAAAGTTATTAAATCAAATATTAGGTCAATCAGTAAACTCCTTAGTACTAGGTTCAAAAATCCAGATTGTAAACCGTGAAGCCCATTCCTCATAATCTAATTCCTCTAGAAACCAATTCTTGGGCAATGCTCTCCCCATAACAAGGAATTAGAGGGTTAACTAACAGTTAGAGTATTTAAGAAATAAATCCATGCTATCTCTACTTTTATGTTTATTTAACGTCAATAAAAATTTTATTTGTAAACATTAAAATTTTCATTTTCATTTTCATTAAGTGAACTATTTATTTTATTATGTAGGTAATTAATTAGCATTAAATTGAATTTTACGAGTTAAAAGCTTAAAAACATCTGGTCAACTTTCACTTTTACAATTTAATATCATAATTTTTTCTCAGTCAATGTTTGATCCGAGAATATGAATGGAACTTTTGATTTGATTGGTCCACAGCTCTCAACAATCTCAACTCTCAATCAAGTACAGATGTGCAAATGAAATAATGAACAGAACCGTCAAAATGAATTCAAAATGGGGCTAAAGGAGATCCAAATTGGGCCATTTTCTCAATATGGGGATTCAAAGTGTTTGACATTTCCTTGGTCAATTTCCCACTTTACACATAACGGGAGTTTAATTGGTCATAAATTCTAAGTGAGCTGGAGTTTCCACGTGGGGTGAAAAAAGAGCAATTGTTTTCCATTATTTGCATAAAATTGACCACCGTTTAACAAAAGCCATTACAGCATCTGTACAGCGCAAAACCCAGAGTTCTGAATGAACCAAATGAACTCGCCAATTCCGCACATCTTTCGCAATCTCCCTCTTTTCTCGTCCGCTCAACATCCTTTCTCTTGGAGTCAAGGGTTTTAATTTATTTAATTACTCCAAACATTCCTCGATTGCGAAAAGGAGGATTTTACTCAAATGAGTAATGAGCATTTGCCCATAAAGACCTGTATAAACACCACGAGTTTCTAAGAAGATTCAAATGAGCGAATGGGGAAAAGAATATTTTTGGTCCCTCAATTCCAGCCGCTCACGATCGTTCACTTTGGTCAGAGTTCACTAATCATCTATCCAATATTCATATGTAAACATCTATATGTTCATGTAATATACCATTCGCATTTCTCATAAGAAAAATAATACCCTTATGTATTAAAATTAGTTTCATAACTCATAATTATAGGTATGTGTACATAGATTTTAACATTTTTTCACTATTTAACAAAATGCAGCACCAGTGATCTAATTTAAGTGTTTAAACGAATAAATTGCTTTATCATTTGACCATACATAGAATCCAATTAGTTTAAAACCTTAGTAGATCAATTGTTAGGGTCAATTAAAAGCCTGAACAAGACTTAAACGATTCTCATTGAACGAATAAATTTTCCTTTTATGAGAACTCACTTTAAAGGGGAATTCGTAGAATTTGGGTTTGAACAAATTATAAAATCTTGGTCATTAGTTTAAATTATTTGGTCGACAAAGGTTTGGATTCTCTTCGTGATTTAATGACAGTAGTATGATTGACTTGCCTAAATGTGTTGCTAAAGATTTACTCTTATATATACAATAACCTAAACAACTCATAATCCACTCTGTGTAATCAAACTTTAAATTAACATTACATTTTTCATAGATTTATTACACTTTAACTTTAATTAATATTACTCAATGATTTAATGCTTGAAATTAAGATACAGATATTCCTATAATACTAGAAAATTTCACAATTACCGCTTTATATACTTTTTAATGGTCAGGTTAGCTACTTTATTATATAATTTTTATTAGTTTAAATCACTAATTTGACTAGTTTAATTGAATTTAAACGCTAGGTTCTGCTACAATGCCTCATGATTCTTTTCTCATCTTGTCATCTGAATGAATGTCCAAATGCCCCATGATGGTTTAATTGGAGATTTAAATGAATTTGAGTTGCGAGACGGCGTTTTTCAAGTAGTTCATTTCCACCTTGACTTGTGCCAAACTCGCCTCAAGCTTCTCCACCGAGTCCAAAACCTGGATGGTCTGTGTAAACGGATCATAGCGAACTTCGTATGGGCGCGACATGCACTCCTCAACCCAGGATCTAAAACAAAAGAGAACTTGAATCCAAGAGGAAAAACTCACAGTCCTCGTTAAGCCATCCCTATTAAATATGTTTAAAAAATTAAATATTCATTTCCAAGTTGGGTTTTTCATTTTAATCCGCCTAGAAAGAAACTTGAATGAGTCAAATTGCACTCATTTCGACTCAAGCATATTTTGGCAAGAAAGTTCCAACGTTCCTCCGCCTTGTCAAATCCAAGTGAAGGGGGAAAAAGTCAAGGAACCAACCACACACTCGCCCTCCTTCGCAAACAACAAATTCTCTTTTTTTCCATTCTTTTCAAGAAATGAAATTGAGGAATTGAGAAACCTTGTTTCCTTCCAAGTTTTTTTTAAATTTCTTTAACGAGTTTTTCTCATTTTGCTAAAGGAAAGATGAGAAGAATGAGTTTTAGTTGGGAAGCTAAGAAAACTCACCTGAACTTCTCCTTGACGTCCTGAAAAGTCTCGGCGACGAAATAAATGTCCTGGTAGTCCTGGTCCTGATACGGTTGAACCGCCGCCAACTTGGGATCGAAAGTCCGATGCTCCGGTTTGTCCGACAAAGAATGCTCGAGTTCTCCGTAGCTAGACAAAAGCCCTGCCCCGTAGGCCTTCACAACCCCGTTCTCCTTGCACAGCCCGAACTCCACCGTAAACCAATACAGCTAGAAACCGGAAGTGGTAAACAACAAGTCTTTATCACTCAACCCACCCCCTCATCATCAAGGTAATCTTCATGCTAGCACCACGAATTTAGGGAAACATTAACTAATGTCTTAATTAATTCCAACGGTGTTCAAATATTTTCCACACTTACATAAATGTAAATAGCATTTGCCAAAATTGGAATTTATCTTTACATGAGTAGATGTTTCTCCGAAGAGCAAGAATGTACTTTATATACAAATTTGTAGATTCCATTCATAGGTCAATAAGTGTATGGGTGATGATAGGTTTTTAAAATATTTCATTTAAATGGTATCTCTAACTCACAGTGGCGAATTTCTCGATTTCTTCGTCCGTGGCGGCGAGTGAGGCCAGGCCGAGTTCTTGAGAGAATTGTGCGAATAACGGATCCGCCAACATGGGGACGTGGCCCAAGAGCTCGTGAACGCAGTCACTGCATGCAAACAAACATGAGAGTTAATACATGGACATTTAACAACCAAGTCATTGGGAACACTCACATGAAACATAAGCTAGCGCCTTAACCCCAATTTGCTTTATATTTATAATTTAACTTCTTGGGGCCAGCGGGCCAAATGTAGACAATGACACATTAAATGCATGGAATGATTTCCATGGCCATTAAGGAAACTCATCGTCAGCCAGTAAGTTTAAATAATGTTCATTTCTCTCTCTCTCTCTCTCTCTCTCTGGACTATGGAGAAGCCAGAGTCTTCCCTAGCTTTTGACATTCTCATCCAAGAGTGAAAAAGATGAAAATGAGCTTTTGGGTTCATTGGTTGCATGTCGGGTTTCTCTTTTTAATTATGAGTGTTATGGAGTGAAGAAAGGGGAGATTTGAATTGAAGTGGCTCGTTGTTTCGATCTACTTCACACCTTCCAACTCATCATGACCAAGAACCCAAAATTCCCCGCGTCTCTTTGCAACGGTCTACATCGTTATTTGAATAAGGACCAAATGAAGGGGAGAATTCCCTTTTTCATTAAATTACATTTCCTTTCTCGTCCTTACACAAATTGCTCAAGTTGCACAAAGGCGTACATGGGGAATTGCTCCTTTTTCCTATAAAATTACAAGGGAATCCTTTGGGCCTTTCAAGTCTTTCAAATGTTTTGGTTCACCCCAAACACAAAGTTTTGATTTAATTGGAGCTCGTGATTAAATCCTCATGATTGGCCCCAACATGTCGTGTTGAGAAAGAAGTCCGTTCAACTCATAGACTTTTAAATCTCTCAAGAGCCACAATTAGCAGAGCTGGGCGAAGAACGGTGAAATAATTGAAAGTGAGTTTACGGTTCGGGCGAATGATCTGGAGCCGACCCGTGACGAACGTATTGAGTACATTGGAAAACACGGAAGGCCAAACTGGCGAGGAAATCGCGAGCTGTCAAAAGCCCAGCAGCCGGTCGCAGCGTAAATCCTGTCCTTCCTAAACACATGCAGTCAAAACAATTAACGACTCATGGAGCATCAACCTGCTAAAATAAGTCTCTTTTCTCTAATAAACTTTATTTGACTTTCATTGAGCGAATCTGTAAATGGAGGTTTTTGGTTTCACTACAATTATTAAATGGGAATTTGCATCGGGAGGGAACAAACGTTGAAGGAAGTCAGAGATGTCCTGGAGCTGCGGAATGTTGTCCGCACGATAGCCCACTTCGTCTTGAAGAAGTTTGAATGCCGCGATGTATTGTTTGCAAGCGTGAGTTGGAAGGAGATTCGTCAATTCCGTGAAGACATGACCCCAAGTTTGGATCTCCTGGCTCGTGTACTCAACTCGAGGAATCGTCTCGCCGCTGGAAAACCCAAATGAATGTTAAATAGTAAAGCTCAAAATAAACCAAGGTTTTTATAATTGTCAAGTGAGTTGGGTAGCATTAGAAATTATGGATATGAATAAAACTTTGGCATTTGAACTTTATAATTAAGAATTCACTGTCTATAGTCGAATGCAATGTCCGCAATGAGTTTTCGTCTTGCTCGGTAGGTTTTGTCTGCGAATCCCGGATGGTCCATGTCAAGATCCGGCTCAAACTTGGTCATGAGATGATTGCAAAGGTCCAACTCGGAAATATGTGTTGGATACCAGGCTTCTATAGGATTAATTATTTAATAATCAATTTCATTCTTGTTATAATGAGAAACTTAACTTTGATTTGTAAAAAGTATAGTTAATAAGTAAAATAAAATAGTTTGTATTGCATTGAACGTGAGGGAAATACCTTTAAAGTATCCTTGCTGAGAAATGATGTTAACCGTGTGAATGCTTTGGCTCTGCCTCAAAGATTTCATCAAACTCACCAAATTTGACCTTGTGACATGCATCTTGACCAGAATGTCAAATTGACATCCAGCTCTTCGCGACAGCCGCGACTCCATGTGACTCACAGATCCCTTGCAGTTCTGAAAGCCAAGAATTCGTCAATTTGATTCATTAATTAAAATTTGTACATTTATGTGATGAATATAGGAAGTTGAGCTCTCACGTCAATCGTTTTTAAGATCCTGGCAAATGCCGCAATTCCTTCTTTGAGACCAATGAGGATTGTGGTGAGTTCGAGTTTTTCCTCTTCCTTGGCTTTCTCTTCGGACGTGCCGAGCAGATCCTCGTCCACGAGGTGCAAATCATCTTCGGAAATGTCAGAGTCGCGGGACAATTGGCGGATTTCTTCCAGCCACGTGCGCTTTACTTCTTTGTTCACCTGCGTTTCGAATCGCGCGTCTCCGACCAGCGATCGTCGTCGAGAAGGATAGCCGTTCTGGAAGGAGAATCAGATGTACACCAGTGGATACTTCATCATACCCATCTCCAACTCATTGACTATTCAGCTCTCATGTAAAATAGAAATATTGAATTGTATTTATTGAATATTGATTCAAGATCCTATTGGTGGTAAATCTCTCGAGTGATTGAGTGAACAAGAAGGGAGACATAAAAGGCATTATTTGACTTTTAATAGCACAAGAGATTGAATTAATTTTCCATTCCGAGGAAATTGGGCCTCAATTGATTCACTCAGGGAGATGGTCTTCTTCCCTTTCTTCTTCTCAAATCTCATTCACTCAATATTAAATCTCAGCATTAGCTATATGCTCCCATAAACTCAACATAGTTTGACTATTGGCATACTTCTAACCTAACTATGTATGAAGTGCTTTCTAAGTACTATGCTTAAACTCAAACTTAGTGCTGCTTAAATAGATCCAACATTTCTAGTTTCCCAAGTCCACGATATATGCCCTCAAAGGCACTCCATGAGACAATATTCAAATTACTCCTAAATTGTTCAATATTACTTTTTCTCTTTCCTACTCGAGTTGGGTAATTGATTTAAAGGTGAACTTCCATAGAACTATTTCAAAAAGGAGATCATCTGTGTAAGTACGAGTCCATGGTCCTATAAATCTCAATATGTCTCAAGTGTGTCGGAGTGAATATGTAACAGGTATATGAGCTAAGGGAAACCTGAGTTCATCTCTCATTTCTTCTCCGTGTGTTCTTTGAGATGGGATTTTGAAGAAATCTCATTTTCCTTCCCCAGACGAGATTACATGAAATTTATGCGAGTGGGTGGGGCAATTTTAGAACACTTTTGAGTCCAAGTATTCAATTGTGGCATTGTGAGTCTCCGCACTCCTCAGCCCCACATTTCTCTCCTTGGGATGTTGATGGATGGCGGAGCGCTAGAGGGATTTCATGTCCAAAACCCTGGACTTTCACTTCCGCTAATGTAAGTTCCTCGTTCGAGCTTCCCTGGCTGGAATCCTCAATCGCCGCCAGCCCTTCAGCCCCTTTCTTGTATACCTAATTAATAATCCTCAAAAATTCATTCACTTTTCACCGCCCAGACTTGAGCTTCACTCAGCACCTTCGCAGACCAGACGGCGGAAAATGAAGGAGCCATGACGTCTGCGGGAGACTCGCTCTGATTCCCTAAATTTCCCTTTCAAACTTCACCTTTGAACCTTTAAAAAAACTCCCGAGGGCGACGGGCATTTATACCGGAGTTACAAAGTTGGAAAGTGGGAAAACAAAAGACCCCATAGGCTTTTATTTCAAAAATAAAAGCTTGAATCCCTTTGTGCAGTTGACACTTGAAAATGAAATACAGAGCTAAGTTAAAATTTACATTTTTAGAAAATATCAAATGACTCAAAGCTTTCAAGAATTAAAAGCCATTTCATATCAGGTCATAATTGAATTAAAAATGGCTAAAACGTGAGGAGAATCCAAGGTTTATGTGCTTTTTGATAATAGCAACTTTTCCTATTTTTGAACCTTTCAAGAAACGAGACAAATTACAGGAGTGTGGAGTTACAGGTTATACAGCCCCAAATCAAATTCGAATAAACGTTTGTTAATATATCTAAATGCATGTATAATACAAAATGTTAAATATTGCTAAAATGAAAAATTTATCTAGAATATCGAATTATCGAAATTATCGAAATGCATGTTATTTCCAAAATGCTATATGTTGCTATAAGACGTTAATTTTTTCTTACCAAAACATCCATAATGTGACATTCCCAATTGTTCATTGAGTACTCCATGGCTAATTTTCGGAATAAGAGAATGCAATTTTTTTGGATCTTCGCCTCAAAAAATTGGAACAAAGTCTGGATAAAGGATTTAACAAAATCTCCGACTTCACTCACAATGAGGAAACGCTCATTGTTAAGTGTAAAGAAATAAACTTGGGCTTGGGGAAACAAGTTGTCTAGTCGGAAGTCTTCACTTATTGAATTCGTTAATGGAAGAAAGATGAGAATTGTAATTAAATAGCGGAAGGCGAACTTCGATCAATTCTTTTTATTTACACAGGAAACTCCTCAAGGGTTAATTCCTCATTCCGGATCAAAGATGTAAAAAGTAATAAGGGCCCTATTGATTATCTTCTATTATCTGACGAATCAGGAGGAAAATCTCAACGAAAGGAAATCTCTTGATGTGAGATTGAAACATTGGTTTGACTCCTTGATCAACTCCTTCTCATTTTCCCCTAATCATCCTTATGAAGAATTAAACGAGTGAGCGAAGAGATCGTTGTTATTTATACTTCGATTTCATCTTTCCTTTCTAATCCTTTATCAGGAATTGGCCATAAATATGGTAAATGGAGATAATTCCCGTCTTTCATCTCTTGAGCTCCGATCCAAAAAGGAATTGGGTCAAGAATGGCTAATTGGCCTCAATCCTCTTTCCAATCCTCATTTAGAGCTGGATGAGAAACAAAGGAGGGGTGATAAGGAAGAGTCAACAATCGAATTCTTCTTCTCATCATGACATTTTCCAAATACACGGAATCTCATTGAGCCTCATGCGAATTAATTTTATCACTATGTACAGAGTCGCCAATAAACCAAGTTTAAACATTGGAATCAACAAATCCCCCCCAATAAAAGCTACAATCTCTTTCTCCTATCTCACTCCAGTGAATGTGAAGTCAGGTCGAGGTATTTCATTTTTCACCATCACAAATAATACATACTTTGCCGAACATCCCCAGGTTGACCAAATACCAATATGCACAAAAAAACATATATTCCTTTTTTCCTTCGGGGTGATATAATGAATAATTGCACGAATAGTTGAAATCTTATTTGATCAAACAAAGAATTAAAATCGCATTTTCTTCATGAGACTCATTACGGCATTACGCTTTGCTTGAGAACTAATGCGAGGAAATGTGAACAAATACAATTATTATTGTCTTTATTTGTTACAGGGGAGAAATGGGTTTTTGTGGATTTGAGATTCATTTCCCTCATTTTCTCACTGACTCTGAGCGAATCTCACCAAGCAACGTCGACCAAATGCATTTTTGCTCATTACAGGGCTAATTGAGCGTTGAGTCTTTTCTTTCCATATGGGACTTAATGGGAATTTTGGATGAAATGTCCATAAGGACTTGAATAATCAACTCATATTCCATTATGCATTATGTTGTGGAGAAAGACGCCAACGTCACGTCAAACTCTACATTCATGGTAATTCGCTTAAATACATATGCGATATAATGCTAAGACTTCCATGCGATGAGTGGAGGAACCATTTCGGGTTTCCACAGCTTTGATTTCAAATGCCTTGGACTTGTTGAGTCTTTGTGTTACAGAAGTGTGTTTCTCTTGAACGAGTCATTCTCATTTCATTAGCTCTTCCCCATCCTCACCTGCCTTTCAAATCCACTCAAGTGAACTCCGAGGAGAGAACATGTGGCTCTTTCCCTTCTCATCTTCATCAATTGCCAACTACATGAGTTATACATTTAGTCATGAGTATTCACAGATGCCCCATGGACAACTTTGGTTTTGGATCTTTTGGATGATTCAACTTAGAATTGGAAATACCTCGATGCTGTATGACTTCTTGATGGCGAACCGCTCCCGGTTCTTCCTTGACGAGACGAGCATTTCCTCTTGTTTCGGAGACTCCGGAGACTTGGGCGACTCGCTGGATTCCTTCGAGGGATTCGTGTTGACTCCGATGATGGGGAAACGCGACCTTTTGAACTTACGCGGGTCAATGTAAGGCCGCGGACCGATCGAGTGGTTCAGCAACCCGAATTTGATAAACTCCAGCTTTTAACAATTACTCATGAAGAGGTCTGAGAATAAAACTTTCCTGTTTTAATCCTTGGCGAAATTAAAAAGTCCGAGAGAGATGGCAATGTGCTTGAATTGAATAAATGGGGGGGATTCTTAAAGGAAACGAAGAGGTGAAAGGAAAAGCGGGTTGTGAACCAAGGCTTCGGGCTTTTATACCCTTTCATGGCATTTCAACCCTGCGTGGTTTTCATCTTTCCATCTCACCCAAAGGATCTTTCACCCTCGGATATTTGGATTCCTCACTCCGCCACAAGAACACTACAAGTCATAAACTTAAATTGTCATCTTCTTCAACGAGAAGAGAATAAGATGTAAAGATGTTCAGCTGGGTATTTGTTTTACCTCGAAGGTTTCTTAACCCATTTAATAATAATAATAATAAATTATTATGAATTGCTGTTTCGAAGGCTCTGGACGCTCCAACCATCTCGTTATACGTTGCAGGGGAATCCGCTCAACTCAATCGAACTTCGCCATTTTTATGACATTAGGAGAAGGACTTTGAATAGAATTGAATATGTTGGATTTGGGAATTAATTTCTCCATGATATTTTTTGAAAAGAATTGAGTGTGTGGAAGAAATTGTCTCTGTCGAGTTGTGAAGCGAAATTCCTCTTATGGAAAGAAAGAGCTTAGCGAGGCATTTAAGGAACCTTTAACGATTTCCGTTTGAGCCCGTCTAAAAGCATTGTAATGGTCCATCCACTTCCCCAGCACCCTCCCCCATTTACTTGGTAATTGAGGGGAGGAGTCGACCCATCTCGAAACCCTTTGCTCCAATCACTCCCACAAATACTAGTTAATATCCATTTATTCATTTCATAGATCATTTACCTACATATTTTTGAGAGATTCTTCTTAGCACAATGAAAATACACGGGAATCTTTGATAAAAAATAATTAGAAATTAAAATCACAATTTTAAAGTCACAGTCTCGTAAAATAAATGAGAAACTCTTTTCAAAGTCGAGCATTGTACAAATTACAAATAGGAACAAAAAAGAACAATGGGAACTTTTGAAGCAATTTTACAATTATTTCGTATTTTGTTAATTCCACTAGTTGTCCTCAATAAAACCTTAGGTTCTTCACATTTTCAATGCTAAATAAATCTAACGGAAATGCCGTAATACAATGAAATAATAATTTCCTATACCCCAGCTGCTCCAAATACATTTTAATGATTTTGTCAAAAATTACTACAAATTGATTTGCTAATTTTTGCATTATTTTACATCTACACTTATTAATTACTAATTTGTCCGGTAACTGCAACTGTTCGGTGTCCGGACAGTTGCATTCTTTGAACTCAAAATAACATATAACTGATAAAACACGGGTTGACTAAATATTTGACTATGCTCAGTTTATTATAAAAGTATTTAAATAATAAATACGGTATTTATACAAAAACTTTACATTGCGGGTTGAATTATTACGATGCATAATTCTTTATTTAATCAAATCTCACATGGAGAAAAAATGCACTCAAGCCGACGGACGATGAAAGAAAGTCTTTCCCTTATTACAGGCTGGAATGGCATTTTTGGAATAAGTCAAATTCTCCGTTGGTTCCCAACTCAGGCTTGATGTGGGACTTTAAATGTAAGACAATGTTGTTGTTGCTGCGAGTCTGACGGCGACGGATTTTGCTGGAGTTGCTTGAAAGTCTCTGGGTCAAGGACTTCGATCGAATACGTTTGGATTCGGCTCGAGTCGAAGATTCGAAGAATTTGCGGCTCGAGGTTCTGAGTGACAGTGATGCGCTGGGAAGGATGACCCGACATGTGATGGTGATTGTGATGAACGTCACTTGACTGACTCTGACTCTGCGACTGAAGATGCTGTTGGGATTGCTGCTGCTGCTGTTGTTGCTGCTGCTGCTGAGATTGGAGGTTTTGATATTGCGTTGTGCTTTCTTGAATTTGCGTCCGAAGGGATTCCAGCTCTTGATTCGTTCGATCTTTCATCTCTTGAACCATGGATTTGAGAAGTAAACTTGCAGAGACCAATTTACCAACATTCTATAAAAGAAATATCCACTCAATTAAACTCAAAATTATTCAAATCAGTAATTGATTTGGTTTGTAAACATTTGCTAGTTTTCGGCTTTTATAATTAAAAACATGTTTAAACCATCTGCTTTTTTCCTTTTTAAGTAAAAATTTAATTAAAATGGGAATTAAAGGCAAACTAAACAAAAATGGTATTTATGTTTAAACATTAGAGCCCATCAGAGAAGCTCGAATATTTTTAATTGTAGGAAAGATTAGAAAAGTTTGGGAGATCTTAACTAGGATTATAAAGACTTGTACAAAAGAAAGAAAAGGAGGAATTTACGTCTTCAATAGTTTTCCAAGCTTCTTGATTGCAGGGCGACAGCGACGTGGTGTTGATTTTGAGAAGGGCTTGAGTGAGGGGATTCAGAGCTGTGGCGATTCCTCCGAGCGGCGCTGACGAGCTTCCCAGGTCCAGCGACTCTTCGTTGTTGGAATCTTTGGACGTGTGGCGCTCGAGTTTGCTCCCTTTACCGCCATTCTCAGACTGGCCCTTTCGCTTCCTCTGGTAAGGCGTAAACGGCCTCATCGGTCCAGTCTGGCACAATAGAAGAAATTGAAAAATGCCATCAAATCGTGTTAATTATGTTAAATAGGTGATGAGTGACTTACAGCTGCCGCATCGTCGACGCAATTTGAGCAAATGCAGCTGGAGGCATGGGGGGTGAGGAAGCCTTTGTCAATGAGGGTTTGCAGTGTTCGACCTCCGAACCGAATGCTCCTCTTCCAGTCCTTGCTGTTCCCTCGCCCACAAAGAGCTTCGAACTCGGTCGGGGTGAACCATTCGTTCCCGAGTCGAATGCATTTTCCCTTGTTCCCCGACCCAAATCGGTTCTTGTGGAGTTCGGCGTTCGTGTCTTTGCAGCGGATGGGAAGGATGGGGGCTGAGACGGCGTCTTCCCAACAAGAAGCCTGGAGTTGCGAGGATTGGAGGATCTGCAAATTCTGTTTGGACTCTTGACTAGAGTGTTGCTGTTCGTGTTGACTCATCTGCTGAACATTTTCTCCTTGTTCGATTGACACTGAAATTGTTTCCGCTGCATCGGGAACCTGCAAAGAAGAAATGATTCAATTACATTTTTCTAATTATACTAATTTAAACAAATGTACTTAACAGCTCAATTCACTAATTTTATATTAGTAGTAGTAGTTCATTTTTAAATCAAGATTTTGGATAAAATAACCAGTCTCTTAATTAAAATTATTACATAGCTGCAAAATATTTACAAATTACATCTAAATCTACAAATGTTTATAAAGGTAGTTTATAAGTTCGGAATTTAGGCTTTCATCAATGATCATGAGAAGTTTTAATTTTTACATTAATGTGGGAAAAAATTTAAAATGATAACAAGACATACCTCATTGTCATTGAGGACAAATGGAGCAAGTGAGGAGACTCCGAGGAGAGAGACAGGCGGGATGGTGAGAATCTCGGAGACTTCGGAGTTCATCCCGTGGTGTCGGAGATTGGCCTCGACCTGGTTGGGGTCAAGTGCAGGCAGCGGGGTTTGGCTCTCCATCTCCTCGACCTTCACGTCCTCGAGCATCTTCTTCTCGCACACGATGTCGGACGAGGAAATCTCGACCTCCTCCTCGTGGCCGATCCTCGAGTGGACGTCGGAGTCCTGGAGGCCCAAGTTCCCATTCTGAGTCTGCTGACTCTGATCTCTCACTTGGACTTGAACTTTCGGAGTGGAGCAGGTGGTGGTGATGTTCCTCCTCGAGCTCCCCATTGTGAACTCCGAAGGAGGACTCGATGAGCACAGCCTGGTCGTCGTGCCCTTCGCCCTCTGACCTCAAGTTGAGGATGAGCTCTTCCTCGTCTTCCTCTCCGAACTTCCGCCCACATCCCTCTTTGATCACTTGGGAAAGGAGCTCATGGGTATTGTCGACCGGAACGTCGACGATTCCGCCGAATTCTGACTTGATTCGGATTCGGGAGTCGGCCTGTTCCGACATTTTTCGGTTCTCATCGGCCAGGAATACTTCTCCTTCGGGTGGTTGGGTTGAATAATGGAGACGCGGTTGGGTGACTAGTTCTGGGTCGGGTCAAGTGAAGGGTCGGACACGGGAGGTCACTGAAGAAGACCCTTCGTCTCCGACCGTCCTCCGCCCTCCGTCCCTACGACGCTCCGATAACAAGAGACAGGACGGAAAACTCATTGTCATGCGCCGCCATCGCCATTTTCTCTCCTTTCTTTCCCTATGGATCGCTTTCTTTCCATGGAGTCCCATTCTGAGCATCTCTTTCCGGGAATCGGGTTCCCCCTCTCTCATCATTCGCTCCTGACCTTCGCAAATCCATTTGTCAACAGTGGCAACTGAGGACCCTTCGCAATGCTACAACCTGTTTCGCAGAACTCAATCCCCACTCTCACCATCTCCACTTAAGAGACGTGGAAAAGACCTTTAAGGGTGAAATAAATAAATCAAAGATAAATCCTCCATTCATGCATCACTCACATACGCATTGATGAGCTTATTGATGAAGTTGAAAGGAAAACAAAGCAGCTTATTAGTGATCATTTCATTTTTATTAATCAAAATTGAAATTATTTCATCTTTGCCTGGCCAACATGTCTTGTTCTGTGACTAATAAATGTAATCTTAATCTTGACTAGCAATATATGGAATTCCCCTTAGCTTATTTTTCAGTATGTCTCGTATTTATTATCATGATTACATCATAGTGTATGGTGGTGTGTCTGGGCACGCAGCCACCCATTCCATCCCTCTCCACTCGCCCAAAGGAAAGAACAGGGAAGTTCACACTGCACTGGGAGGGTGCAATCGGTAGAAATATGTATGACAGGTAATTGTAAAATACATCATGGTAAAATTCCTCTTAAAATTATAACCTTACAGAAAGCTTTTGAAGTCATATAGGAATTAATCATTTCCATATATAAGAATTTGAAGGGAAATATGTATGGGATAAAAGCTTTTGAATAAAATATATTGGCTCAAAGTACTTACAAAGTTTCAGTTTCAATTCCTCTCTCCCAAATGTATTCCTTTTTATTTCTTCTTAGGCCCGTCGTCACCTCTTTGGTTGACCTTTCTGCCCTCCCGTTGGAGCAGACGAGTTGAACCTGCCATGCTTATTACCCTACACAACTAAGAAATCCCTTAGCTCACGAGCTGAACAACAACGGCATGTCATTTCTGTCTCCAACTCAACTACGTTATAGTCATTACATGATACTCCTTCAAATACTCATTAGCTAATTACAAAGTGGAAATGATGAATGGCTTCTTTCTCTACGCTTCTACCCAAGACTCACACATCTCAGAACAAATTGTATTTTCAAATAACCGCGTTTAAATGGCTTGATGCAATTCTATTTAAATGGCGTGTTGTTGTGAAAAAGAGTGTTTACATAAGTTGATCCTTAAGAAGAGCACATAACGCTAGCAGCATCCTATTCCTAAGTACAATAAATCTCATGTTTCCCATGAGACCTCCACAAGGTAAATCTTTAATGATCTAGACATGTAAATATACATTTATATGACTTGCGACGTCTGGTCACAGGTTTATTATGAAAATAGCTCAACTCAACCTCACGCACCGAATATAGTAAAATAGTAATTCGATAATTCCTATTTAAGTCTTCCTCGCTTGACCAAGAGAAAATCAAGTTTCCCTATGAAAGGAAATGCTTAATTAAACCAGGTTCATTGTTTTGGTAATCTACGTTATTTAGACAAATACAATGTGAATACATGAGTTAAATACGAGATTGGATGGAATAATAAATACATACAATTCGCTTTTCTCGCCCAATCCCTACACGTCCAATCCACATCCTGAGAAACTTCTTTTTTGACCAACTGAGACGAGAAATTGAATTTGAAGGATTTGTAGGAAAAGTAATTTAAGTTCGCACTCACTTTGAGTGGAATTGTCCGGGTAGAAATATATTGAAAATTGCGTAAGAATGAAATTATTTCCTAGACCAAGACCTAGCAGAAATCCTGCCAACATGCTATGTATTTATTAGATAATTGCGGGGAACATTTGATTCAAATCTCATCTCACTCGAGATCCACAGAACCTCAACATAATTTTAAAACATAAACGTCCTTAGCATTAAGAGAGGATTTGCTCCAAGGAGTTGAATCCCCCGATGTTGTTCTCAATAAATCTCATTCTATCGTATATGATAAGTTTATACGGAAGAAGTTCGTGGGAGTTCGGGTGTCCTCACATGGGGCAAAGTAGGATAGTTGAAGGTAAAGAGCTGAGCTTAAGTAGGCGAGTCATTTTTACACGATTTGCTCTTTCTTGGGGAGGATGGGCTGGGTAAGGTTGACCGAGGACCCGCTTCCGTTGTTGGTCGAGGACGAAGGGCTCCCGCCGTTGGACTTCACCGACGAGTTGTTCTCGCGGCTCCGACTCCCCATCCCGACCCCGCAGGAAAGCCCGGACGAGCCGTTCTGGCGGCTGTTGAAGCTGTTGACTCGACTGTGGTGGTGGGAGTGGACGTGGGCTGAGTGGTGGACCTTCGGGCTCATCTCCGACAGCAGCAGCGACGTCGAGGAATTCTCGCTGGCCGACCCGCGAATGTCCTTTGGCTGCAATTTCACTTCGTGGAAGTCGCTCTCTTTGTCGGACTCGGCCTGTGAGAGAACCATGGATTTAGCTTAGCTAGCTATTTGGAGGCTAATTAGCTCATGGGATGTTTCCTTTCCTTACTTGTCTAATCGTGGCGTTGGAGAAGGGCGAGAGGCGATCGGACGTGTCAGAGCCGCAAGAAGAACTTTCGCTCAGCTGCTCGGAGTTGCCGAACTTGCGAGCCGCCCGTGGCGAGGGCGGCGGCGGGCGCCGACTGCAAACTTGTGATTGGATGTGCTCGCAGATCCTTCTGAACCGCCGGATGTTCCCACTAAGCAGGATGAAGGTGATGGCGTAGAGAAACTCGCGCTCTGTGCTCCCAGGATGGCTCGGCGGCTTGGGGACGGGAGAGATATCCACTTGGAACCTCACTTGCCGCTGGAACATCGCTGGCCCAGAACTCCCACGCTTGTACTCCACTTTAAAGGACATTGGACTCGCCACGCTGTGGCTCAGCTCCGCGATCTGCAATTAGTATCCCCAATCTCAGTAAACATCTCACATGGGATGAATATGCATGCATATCCCATATCTCCCATATATCTTACTATTATACTCATATATGATATGGGATATCTTACGGATAGGAAGGCGTGGATGAGATCGGCCTTGACCGTCGCGAGCGGTTTTCCCCGTACGAGGATCGTGTAAGCTTCGTCCCGCTCCGACCCCATCAGACTTCCAAACCAGGATCGCTTGGTGAGCTCAGGAGAGCTCTCAGGCGTGAGGTGAACCTCTTCGTTCGAGGCTGGAAACAAAGGAAATATTCGAATGGAACCAGCAATGGAATTCTTTCCCACCTTGTAGCTTCCGCCGGTGGAAGCGCGGAGAGCCGAGGAAGCTGTTTTTCAGCGTGTTGAGCCGGGATCTCCAGTGGGCGAGGTGAGGCGAGCCGGGCGGCGTGGGGTTCGGCAGGAGACTCGAAATGCCCGGGGACTCCGTCTCGTTGTTCAGCCCGCCAGAAGAGCTCTGGTTCCCAATCCGATGCGGCATCTTTGGCGAAGGGACGGGTGACGATGGAATTGAGCTCGAGAGAGACGAACTGTGATTCGTCAAGTGCAAACTCGGACGCCGATGGCGACTGAAATGATTAAAATTCCTGAATTTGTACTTTCATAATTATTTGCGTGAATCGAATGGGATCGATTTTCCACAAAGAACCTTTCAAATTCTTTGCAGAACAAAATGAATTTTTCGATTAAATTTTTTTTT
>VJMY01000383.1:0-75023 GCA_009869795.1 Neelides sp. FZ-2019 | reverse complement strand
GGTGGGTATATAAACATGATGCGTGGGGGATCGATGACGATCCAGCAAATACTAATGAGAACGTCAATGGATGTCAGAAGCCCCACAATGATCATTTGCGAGCTCGGGCTAATGAATTTAGCTTTGGGCGTAGAAGATCCAGGCTTATGATGAAAAATCCGAGCGATCCGATTCGTCTTTGTTACGATCGCCGAGTAACAAAGTGACGGGCAGAAACCAAGGAAAAATCTCATCAGACCGCAGTTCATATCGCTCGGCTTCATGAGGATGAGGAATGTGAGGGAGAAAGACATGAGGATTCCCAGCAAGAGCAAGTAGCTCAGCTCTCGTCCTGCCGCTTTGATGATTGGCGTCTCATTGTATCGGAGGAAAACACCAGCCACGAAGAGAGTGACGAGAATCCCTGCATATTGACACCCAAAAAAACGATCCACGTCTCTCATTCATACAAGAATGTTCATGTCTATAGTTATATAATACAACCTTGCAAAGAGAAAAAGAGAGAATGTGCTTACCAAGAAAAGAGAAGCTCATGGCTCCAATCGCCCATGGGTTATCGAATCCAATATGCTTGGCGGAAATGTTGAGACAGAGAGTGAGATTTTCATTCGGGCTCGTCCCGATATCACAGTCTTCGCATTGAAATTCATCGATTTTGATTTGATATGTGCCGCAGGATTTACAAGTCTTCATGTCAGAAGCCAAAACAAACAAATGAAAAGAAATATATACAAAGTGGCATACATTTGAAAATATCGTAATACTTTTGGGACTAAATCTTACCCAGCAGCAAGTATCTTCCATCTGAAAGAGAAAAATACGATGAAATAAATGCATGTCTTTACATTTATCATCTTCAGATGACTAGGTCAGGGAAGTCAAAGTGGCTCTTATCAATACGACTGTCTCATGGGCAAATGTCAATTTGATCTTGACTAAAACTTTGAGAAGTGAAAGCTATATGCAATACTTATTATACAAAATAATATATGAATTTATTTTTTCGGTTGGAAAAACAATGTCAAACATAGCTATCTGACTCACTGAGTGAGTAGGGGAGAAAAAGATATGAGATTTAATAAAATCGAAACGATGTCTCATGGACTTGTTTAGTCATATAAAAAAGCAAAGAATTTTCTCATGTAATTCAAATATTGATTTTGAATTTTGTAGCTTTGTACAAAACCATTGTGAATACATAGTTCTATTAAATACTTAAGAGAATGAGCAAGGTTTATAAAATTATGAATACAAAAAATCTTAAATGCAATTAAAATTATTATCCTGCTCACTGCGAGAATGAGTAATATTTTTTGCAATGTGTTTTAAAAAAGCAGTTATCGTTAATTTAGCGCTTAAATTTTTATTAATACCGTTATCGAATACCGAATAAACCTCTATAAATTCGAAGATGATTCTATATATGGCATATATACCTAATCTTTTTTTATACATATACATACCACAGTTCCCAAAAAGTCATGAATAGTTTGGTTATGCTATAAGAGGATGCATTATATCATTAATGACGGCAATTTAATGTCAAATCACAGCACATTGGGAGAATGGAAGTTGAACGAGAAAGGAAATAAAATTGAGAAGCCTGTGTCAGAGGAAATATGATCATTTTGATAAACCTTTCATTATTACCTCGCGTATTTTCACTTGAGTTGATTCACAGGGCACACTGCAGGTCGACGAAGGATAAGTGCCGTTAAAGGCTTCGCGATATCGTATAAGGCTATGATTAATATTCAGCTGCAAGCTATTTTCAACTTCTGGAAATGCAAAATAAATCCAAAATTGATCAGAAGATTTAATATTCTCCAACCATTACGCATTTGTTATGTAATCCAAGTAATTAATTTGCCAATACTCAAATGTACCTATTCTATTTTAATGTTATATGATTCATTTAATAGCTCTTCATCATATTTACTAACATTTAAAATGCTTCATTTTATATTTTAAAAGATCGATACAGTTCCTGAAAACTTGTCTAACTTGCCTTTTCAAACTTATCAATGATGTTTAATTAAAATTAATTTATAACTTTAGATGACTCGAAAAGGTAATGGAAATTCTTCAGCTGTATTTAATGAATTACACAAGAATTTGTTTTTATATTAAAATATATTCACTAGAAATTATATGTGAATTAAGTTCACATTATAAGGGTAATGTTGTATTAATGAATAAACCCTGATATTTAGTTATAATATCCAAACAGTACAAAAATACCTTGATAAATTTAAGTAGCTTACTACTGAGTAAAAAGAACATTTTATGTACGGATAGGGGTAAAAAGGTGTCACTGGAAAAGTTTTCTCTCATTATCATATAAATACTATTTTTGTGTTCTTTTAAAAGTATGATATAACAATAGAACTTTCTACCCCTTTTCTTTCCTTCAACGTTGTAATTAACTATTTATTAAATGAAAAAACTTATTGAAAAGGAAAACAATATTTAATTGATCAACACTCACTTGAGTAGTTTCCAACTTTGAGCCAACCGTAAGTTCCATTTGGCCATTTTCGAAAATTAATTATTGTATACCGAGTTGGACCATCTCCTTTATTCACAAACTCGAATTTGTTATTTTCTTCGTCTGAAAAAAAGTTTAAAATTGTTAAGGAATTTTTTTTAATTATTATTTTTCATAATTATATGAATTAATAATAATAATTAATTTTCGCCTTATATTTAAATATGATTAACAAATATTGAATATAAGATAAAATCATCATATTAAATCAGAAAGGAAAATTATAAAGCATATCATGATTGGCATTAAGGGTTTTTGATAATAAACTTCTCCATTCAAACGAAACTCTTGAAAAGCGTCATTCATTCCACACTTGTGAACATCTTCTATCTTTCAATCTTCTCTGTATGTATATAATAGATTCTCTATTTTATGGAAATGAGCTCGTTATTCACTTGCCTTGGAAAGTCACGTTTTGCAAATAATGGACGATATCTGACCCATCAATGTGCTGCATATCCTCGCAAAGTCCCCGCTCTCCCTTGCACTTCTTGAGGTGGATGTTGTGAAGGGCATAGCCAAAGGCATAGGCCGCGTCTCTCACAAAATGAATAAATGACTGCTGTGTGTAACTATCATTCCAGCCGATCTTGAGGTTCTCTTTACACTTCTCTTTCTTGCCCACTTCAACCGTGGAGTTGGTCGAGTCCGCCCCATTCACACTACAGCTGTTGGTGATAGGGAAAAATGATTTTCCTCGATGAGATGACAATAAAATTCTAATGGTCTCCGGATAATATTCGCTGCTCCTCATCTGCATTTGAGCGCGGAGACGGCAAATTTCCTAATTTTCTATGAAGTGCGAAACGAGTCAATATTTTCCCTTACTTGAAATTTTCTTCCCAAAACTCTTGGAACCAAGGGTTGATTGCGTTGTGGCTCAAATCCAATTTCTTGAAGTAATGATCAAAACCCTCAACATGGCTCACCAGGGGCTGAATGGCTATAGCTCCTTCCATGATATCCTCATTCCCCTAAAATTAATCCACATTTTCTTCGAGCGACGGAATACGAAACTTTTAAAAGATCTGCACAGAGTCAGTCAATTGGATAATGAGTTTTCCTTTCATGAAAACTTTTTCCAATATGAGCATTTTCTTGTAAAGGCATTATATCATTTCATTTGGGAAGTAGTTTGAGCTAAAGGAAGGGATTCATAAGTAAATAATCTTATAGAATTAAGCATAATGGGACTTTCACTTTAAAACATCCTTTCATACATGCACATGTTGAATGATTATTAATTTATCCCGTTCTGAGAATCACAAAGTTAAATGCAACTAAAATTAAAATCAATAAAGAAATAAACCGCATACAAGCGTGTGATACTATTACAAACGCATTTAACTACTACAATTTTAATTGATATCTTGGTATATATCATATTATACATACTACCACCTGCTACTAACCACACACACGGTACAGTGTAATTAATAGTTTTGTTAATAAAGTTAATAATACGTTATTTGACTAGTCTAATGAAAGTAAATAAGAGTTAAGTCGAGGCCAAATAGGAAGCTACATTCATTAAAGTCCCGTATATACTAAGGATAAGTATACTATTTGTATTAATATTTAAGCAAAGAGAAGATCTCGATTGAATGAAAGGTGGTTGAAACCATGATATAATTGTAATTTAATTCTAATGTTCCCAAACCACCTCGCTCCTACGTTATTAAAGAGAAGAGTGGAGAAGGAATGTGAGGAGGATTAAAGGAGGGATTTAAAGGAGATCAAATCATACCAATACCACTGAAACGCCGTGGAGCAAGTCTGTTCCAAGCCATACGTATCTTCCTCCAACTTTCAACCGCCTCGCCGCATTCATCAGCATCACTGTCATTAAAAATTAAGACTTCATTTTGACCCCTTTCAACGAGACAAAGAAAACAGAACTGTAATAAAAGCAGATTCCAGTGAATGAATAATGGTATGATTTTACATAATATATTATAATTAGCAAAAATACTTTTACTTACTTGTGTATTCCTTTTCGAGTATAAGAATGATCACTTTGAATAAAAGAGAAAGAAACCCGTGAGTATTCTTATTTCTATTTAAGACTGGGGCTCCCAAATCACGCAGGTTCTCAAGGCACGCTGCGGCTAATGTATAATATACAAGCTTTAGAGACCTAATTTTTTGAAGGTTTACGCTGCATCACTAAGCCTTTAAAAATAGAATTCCAGATATAGCGTTTCGAGCCTTAACTACCTGGAATTCTATTTTTAAAGGCTTAGTGATGCAGCGTAAACCTTCAAAAAACTAGGTCTCTAAAACTAGCATATTAGCTGGGGGACTTTGGGAACCAGCGCGATTTGGGAACCCCGGCTTAGCGTGTTATTCGTAGATTCATTAAACTAAAAATTAATTTGCTATTTTAATTATTTATAAACATAAACTCACAAATTAGAAGCAGATTATTTATAAAGTATAATGGAAAGAAAATACAAAACAATATACATAAGCACAAAATAACATGGTGTTTAGGTTTTGTTTAAACTACAATAACTTTTTAGCTAATTACTAATATAATATTATATTCTTCATGAGAGTATTTACTCTTTGAGATAATGATGGGAAACAAACCTGATATGTTTTTGTTCATGATCGTTTTAATGATATGATCGTAATCCTTCTCGGTATATTGATCTCGTATGACTCTCTGAGGTGTCGTGAAGCAGATGGAGTGATTCACAGCAACTTCCCTGAGCGTCTCATAACAGTGAACTCCGTATTCGGAGTCGGAATACACCACCGCGACGTAGTCCCAAATATTGTAATGTCTAAAATGCCCATTAATTAAATCGAGGATTCTTAAACTTAATTATCCATGCTTTTCAATACACTCCTTGTAATTGTCATTTTGTTTAATCATGGTTTAAATATGCTTGTTGGCATTATAAAAACAAATTAGATCAAATAGACTCATTTAATTTGAAGAATCTTCAGCTTCTAAACTTATCCGTATTGACGTCATGTAATATGGAATTCGGTTTCAAAAGAATTCATCAAAAGGGAATAAAATTACAGATTTTTTTTACCGAATACTGAAGTACAAGTTTACTAACAAAAAATAAAGTATTCCACTTCAACTACTACCAGTATGTCTTTTCATGTGTTTTTTGTCAAGATACGTAAATTGTAATTAGTAAAATTGTATTGTACATGTTTTTTTGTCATTAAATTTTTGAAATATCAGAAGTGATATTATGATTCTTAAGAATTTGTAGCGTGTTATTAAACTTTTGTTTTCTTTTATCTGAGCTATCTGAGAAGAATTTCCGTCTCAGATAGCATAGGGACCTAAAGGGGCAAATAGTTTTTGTCTTTGTTAAATAAAAATTTTTGTTTGGAAATCTTGGAAATATGAATATATAGGCCGGAAAAAATCCACCTTAATATTTCAAGAATCGCGTGGGCCTGGTTGATATCAGAAGGAACAGTTCTGAAGAAATATGGAAACCGTTGACGGTCGCTGAGCTGTGGACTCGTAGACATATAGCTGATCTGTGGCATTTGGAACAACCGCAAAAGATTCGCCACCTGAAACATTGTCAAACAAATAAGAGCTCAAAGATTCATGCTTCAACTCACAACTTGTCAAACTTGACATAAGAAAATTTCTCAAACCTTTCTGTTATTTATCCATATTCAGACAGACTTTATCCTATTTACTAAGAATCCCTTGCATATATTGCATCAGGATAAAATTTTACGAATATTATATGCTTATATTCTGCAATTTCCTAAAGATCCACCAATGTTGTTCTTGTTTTTTTCCAAGAAAGGCTTAAAATAAAATGCAGGTATTTAACATTCACAATAGGAATCTCAAATCCTTAAATTCTCTAGCTTAGAAGAATCCACCCGCATTATAATTGAGTCTATTTGGCGCATCTTCAGCATAAATATAAACCACATTGGATCTTTTTTTTAACATTCACTGAAGTTAAAATTCTGCATGTTAATTTGCATTTTATGTATCAATACTGGATTATGTATCAAATCTCGAAACTTTTAATTAGAAAAATTTCGTGCAAATTAACAAAGTTTAATTTTTACTCAATTAAGAAAACTTTACAAATCAGTAGTAAATTCTTAGAATTTCTTCTTATCTAAATTAAACGAAAGCGACTTGTGCTATATACTTTAAAGATTTTTTTGATTATCGTTTGGGATTGAAATGTATTTGATTTGTACATTTCGACGAGTAAATAAACATTTTTGTTTGAAGAACAAAAATCGATACCAAGTTAAATGAGGAAGTTATTTGAGAAAGAAGTCTAGAAAAAGCTTAAGTGAAGAAGCCTGTAAAGAAAGGAGAAAAACTAACTTTCCAAATGCAAACATTGCTATACTCTCATTTTCTCTACTACTAAATAAACAAAATTGTTTTACTATAAAGAACGTACATTTAACTGAAAAAATCACTTTTGATCACAAAAATGAGATTAATCAATTATTTAAGTTTAATGGTTTGCCGTCATTTCAATTTAAGTTTCACGCATAAATATATATTCTTCCAAAGCCCTTTTTACAACTCATCTTGTATCATGAACTCACGAATGAAATTGACTGAATGAGACAAATATTTATTTATACAATGATTGAATCGATTGAAAGACTAACCTGAATGGAAACAGATGACGATTGTCCACCAATGACGCCAATAATCTTGTCAAATCTTCCATTGAGAAATTTTGCAGCAGTCCCGTCCGAACACTCGAACTCGGTTTTGTGAAATTGATTGGTATGGGCGATAAACCCTAAAATTTCACATATAAATTTCACTCCTTGACTTTTAAATGGAACTTGTCACATAAACAAGGCTTTGCTCTTTATTGTTCGAGCATTGAAAAGCTTAGTCTTTGAAGTGTAGAAAATAGAATCTTTCTTTTTAATTTGGAAGGTCGGGATCTTGTTAGGTCTTTTATAGACACAACTAATCAATAAAGAGTTCTCTTATATTTGAAGAGCCACTTTGTCAATAACTAACTTACCTACTAACTTATTGCAATGTCGACTCGACACGTTTTTTAAAACGAAAAACGAGTCGTAATTACAATGACTTTCACTTTTGATTTGTTTTCCCCTTTCTCTCTCCTTGAGACATGTTGTGCAAAGAGTAAAGTAGACAAATAAACATGAGACCTTTGATGAAATCTAAGGATTGCTCAAGGGCGTAAATACTTGAGTCGCAACTGTCCATGGCCAAAATTCCAATCTTGACACCAGGAAGAATATCCTCGTCCTCGTTTATTTTATTGATCGTATAAAGAAGAGCTTCCAATGACTGAATCCCGTCTTGAGTCTGGAAAGTTTTTAAACAGGTCAAAATTTAAAATTAAAGAAATGCAATTCCATCCCAAGAAAAACCAAGTCCAATATATTTCCTTTTATTAAATTCGTTGAATTCCAAACAGATAAAAATTTCAAGCCTGAATTAAATTAATACCTAATATAGAGAAATACCAACGAAGATAGTTTATGGTAGATACGTAGTTCTATGCATATCGCATATCTGAGCTTCAACTTCAACTTCAAATAAATTTTTTAGCCATATGCGGAAAGCCAAACAGAAAATTGTTAAAAAAAGTAAGCTATATAACAAGTATTATGGTACATATTATGGTGTGTATCACTTAATATGATCATCTTTTGCAATTTTAATGAAAGGGTTAAAATAGTTAAATTAATAAATTCAAACTTGCCAGGAAATTTTTTTCATATCTTATAATATAAAATATCTTTCCATATAATACATAGCACAAATATTTTATTTACAATGCTATTCTAAATGCTTGCCTTACTTGATTATTACTAACAAGTAAAAACAACCTTAAAAACAAAAAACTCTATAAAAATTAATAAATCCCCTAGTTATTTTAAGATTGGTTTAGACAAAAAAAAACATTAAATGCTTTTGATCTCGAAAAGAATTTCCAGACATTCTTTGTTTAAGAAATATTTATATAAATATCTTCATAAATCTACCTAAAATGACCCAACCTAAAGAAATTCTAATGACAAATGGAGTAGAAAGAGCAATAAAGTATTGGCAGTAAAAGCTTAAAACATTTTTCAAGCTTGAGTTACGCTATATGATCTAAAATCTCGTCATAATAATAGGTTAGGCATAGCTATGCAATAAATAGGCAATAGGCGATTCCAATAATATTCGACAAGGGTTCGTCACCTGTATTTTTTCGCACATTTCAACTCCAGACCCTCGACGATGAATGGGGAACAAAGCCCCGAGAACGATGTCACCAGTCACATTAACATAAACTTTATTCGCATCAAAATTCTCGCTCGTCTCAACTCCAACATTGATGAATAAATGAATGGCGAGAACGTGGAGAAAAAGTTGAGATTTCATTTTTTGTGTATTTTCATTCAACCTAAAAATAAAAATATCATCCCTCTAAAATAAAACAATTTAAATAAAAAACCATTTTATTCAATTCAATAAGGGTGCTTTTATATTACAATCCATTATTTTTCATTTTTATGAATATCATGAATAATGTTATTGAAAGTAACAATAATATTTTTCGTTTTTAATCACAGAAGTAAGGGCGAGTGATTAAGATCTGAGTAAAAGATGTTCAGTGAAAGAATAGGCAATTAAGTCGAAAGGCTGTGTGAACCAGGGAGTGTCTTTAAGGCTCATCAAATGAGATCATTTCCGTAGAGTTTATGGAAACTTAAGAGGATCACTTAAGTAAACCCTCCAATCAAACTCTCCAAAGTGAAAGAATTGAGTAATCGTGGGTTTTGCCGACAGAAAAAAGCTTTGAGGCTTTGGAAGGATTTTATTTCCAATTTCCTGAGCACCGCTTCATTCAATCCGGAAGAGAATGGAAGATTGAATAAGAAAAGAACCATTTATACATTACATGCCATACAATGGTTCTGGTTCATACTTTTCGAATGAAGATAACTTTAAGTAAAGTACATACATTGTACACTAAAATTTTAGTAGATAAATAGTTGAGTATATACAGTTTAATTGTAATGTAAGCACTTTCTTTAAACGTACATTATTGTTTCTTTTCATATATTTTTATCCATTCAGTCACTTTATGCGTTGTAAACAATAGACAAACGCGCAGCCAGCATGGCTATAGTAATAGCTTTATTTGAAAGAAAAAGAGGATTTCGAAATGTAAAGTGTTTTGCTTAATTCAATTATACATTGTTATAGTTGAGTGAGCGTGGGAAGAGAAGGAAGTTGAAGCAGAAAATTATCTCCATATTAAAAGAATAAGGTAAAAAAGACAGATCGATTGAAGAATCAATCACACAGAGAAAGTTCGTTCGTATCCTTAGTCTTTATCCTTCCCATTAAATAAGTCTTCTCTTTGAAAGGCAAATAATGAATTCCCTGTTTAACTCTGTTTCACAAATGATTGATTGGATGATTGTTATTCAATTTCCGATGAGCTCTTTCCTCTTGATTCTTAACTCAACTTCTCAAGAATGACGAATTATAAGAGTCAACAATCTCAGGTTTCGCTCGACCTAAAGTTAACTTTGCCCTCTCCTTGAACTTTAACTAAATGCTTTTTCCAGGAAAAGTCTCCTCGTGTTCTTTCATATTTATTAAATGGGGAATTATTAGTCTCAACACGAACAAGATATTCTTTTTTTATCCTCCACTTATTAAATTCTTGTAGGAAATGAGAATGAAACAATATTATCAGTTCGGTGTGCAACACTGTGGAGAAGCGATTGGAAATTGGCAGTTTGCCGTTCTCATAAACCTTTCTCTTTGACTCTTAAAGAGACCCTCTGAAAAGAAAATGTAAACTTATATATCTACTTTTATTTAATAAATCCCAGGGCTAAGGCTAACCATAATCGGATGATCCGATTCGGATAAAAATTCGCCATTTAAGTTTGTCCAATGTTTAATTAAATTTAAATTCCCTAGGTAATTAGAAATTTTTAATGAAAGAGATAGAATTTTTAAAAAATTGGCAATTTGTGTGTGGAAACTTAAATTGCGAATTTTATCCGATTCTGCTTGTCCGATTTCTGGTTAGCAGCAGCTCCGGATTTCTCAAATATATGAAAAGATATGAAAATTGAACTTCCTTTGAATTTGAAAATGTGTGTTAAACGTTATCAGCTCATGAGGGATTTTAAGTCACTTTCCTTGAATATTTTATGACTTTCATATTAGTTTGACTTTTATTCCTTTTATTCATTTTGTCTCTCGAAATTGTTTTATATCTTGTAAAGTAGAAAATATGTCAGAATAAGAAACTAGGCTTAAATAATAAGGAAGGAGTCCTGACATGTAGATGACACGCACAAAGAAGTTATATCATAGCAGTTGAACTTTTCACTCTTTTCACATTTCATAATTTAATTCATATTTATGAGAGTGAAGAGTTCAAATGTCGCAATTAGGTTCGTTTTACGATAAATTCTTTCCTATAAGATGTATATTCATATATCCACAAAAAATGTGTCTCGTTTGGTGGTTTGGATCAAGCGCTATAAATATATAAGAAAGTTTCCATAATTCCAAACGCAAACAAATAAAGGGCGTTTAGCTCTAAAACCTTAAAATAGTTTAAGTATCTGTTTACTGCAAAACTCAGTCAGTTGTGTTTATAATATTTATATGGGACAAAAATATTATTAGAATAATAGGGAATGTAATCTTCAAATTGAAAAATGCAGCGGTTGGTTCTTTACTATTTAAGTACTATTAATTAGTTTAATCTTCATTCATAAATACACTACAGGTAAAATGCTTTACAAATGAAATCTAAACACTATAAAATCGCCAATGTTCATTTAACAAATGCAGACATAAAATACTTGGAAACGACATTTACCTGCACCATTAGTAAATAATCAATATATAATCTGATAGTTAAATGCAAAGATGTAATGCATCTTTATGACTGCTAAAAGGAAGAAGGAGAGAAATTCAAACAATTCAAACTGAGATGAAACTGATGTGAAATATGGCAAAACCTGTGTGAAATGAACATTTTTAGTTCTGACTTAGGCAACTATAAATTTAATCAAATCAGTGTGTTAAACCTTATTACAATTTTGAATATATTAGAAATAATAAGTATTGGTGAAATTAAAAATTTGGGGCACTTCCTGCAAAATTATTTAAAATTCCTGCATTTGAATTCCCCATGGTTAAAAAATTTCATAGTGGGAAGTGTCCCGAAATTTTAATTTCACCAATAGAAACAATTCTCTCCACTAAAACAAGAATGAAGAGATTTTATAATATTTGTCAATTAGCATTTCTTTTGTGCACAATAAGATTAACTTAAAATCAAATGAGTATATAATAATAAAATAATAATAGTAGTACTACTCATAAAATATTGAAAGAAAAAGTATTAGCTATAAAAGAGAAATAACAAAGAATGTTCTTATGTATAACATAATGTCTGAAAGTTCTGTCACCGAAATGTATGTTGAGAAAACATTAAAGAACGGTTCAGCAATTCATTTAAGAATATAAGAATATCCAACATAAATAATAATTGCGTAAAAGACAAAGTAAATACCGAGACACTCACGTCATGTGCGTGAGATTAAGTGTCTCAACTCTCAACCTAAACCACTGTCGTTAAAAGCAAAGTTCACTATAACTTTTAATAAACCAAGCCAAGAAATCTCTTAACCTTCTCCATTAAATACACATATATAATCAAGATACATATATTACCTATAGTTAAAGTATTCCTTTTTAATGGCTTTTAACTTAAACTTAAACTATTAGTCAACCTCCTCCATAATTCACAAGTGTTTGAACAATGTTATATAAAATATATTTAGGTATTTAATAAAACTTGACTTTTTAAATTAAAATAGCACTTTAATAAGAATTTACTTCTCTTTATCAGATATAACAAAAGTGAGTATGATTTATCAAGGTGAAAATATACCTACATATTATCTTCCGTGATAGAATAAACAGTTAAATTACTGGCAGAATCTTAGGTAATATTTCTCTTTGATTTATTTACCCAAGAAAAAGCTCTGGTTGCTCGAAATAGAACATTGAGGTTTGAGAAAGAAGCCAAAGATGTAATTTAGAAGACAGACAGAAGATTAATGATCAAATAATCTCATATTACTCTGCCATGGACTAATTAAGGGGGAATGCAAGATGAGCATTTTTGAATGAATAATGCATGGAAGGTTAAAGGAGAATTATTTTTCTTACCAGAATATTCTCAAGAGATGAATGGTTTGAGAAGGAGATGCTCGAGGATAGAATAGTCAAATAGAAGAGAAAAAATCAGGGTAGAAAAAGCCTATTAGAGAATTGGAGTAATTTGAAGGATGTATTTGATTAAAAGTGAGAGGAGAAATCTCAAGAGAGACAAGAGCCGGGAGAGAGGAAAGAGCACAAAGAGATCCCTTGTCTGCCTCACACCGTTTTATCGAAGAGCCGGGACGTAAGCATCGTGCGCTGAAAACCGAACCTTTATGATTTCATAGACCCAAACCGCCTTTCATTTCCAATCCACATGCGTCGAGTGAAGTGGCGAAGAGCATCGAAAAAGCATTTGAGTCACTTCAATTTTTCAACGCTCTCACTATTTATTGTATTTCTATTCTAAATGGATGGACACTGAAAAACCCAAGGTTAAAAAAAACTAAACTGACCTTACAGGAAAAAATACTGTTGTATGGAGATGAAACTGGCAATGAGGAATAAATTAAGACTTTTAAGACGGAGAGTCAAAGATTTGTGTAAACATTTAATATGATCATTAGCAGGATGAATTTTTTGAAATAAATTCAATATATGACTATTTAAAACACATTTGAAAGAATACACAAGAGAGGACATAATAATAATAATTTATAACAGAAAAATTAAAACACAATTAAAGTAAATGTGAGTGGAAAACCCTCAACTATCAAAATTAAGTAAACAATGGTGATACTATGATAATAGTACAATAGTAATTAAAAAATTTATAATTAAGTTTTAAATGTGGTAGCTTTTAGTTTAGGTTATATGAATATACGCGTTTAGTCTTTTTTGTCAAAAATATGAACGAGACTCATGAGTTTCCCTTTCTTTTTGGCCTTTGCCGTTGGTACGATCTGATCAAACTCTGATGGTTCTTTTTTAGAAGTACTTTTTAATTCTTGAAGACTCTCTGTGGAGACTTTTGGCTCTTTGAAATCAATGTTCAAATTCCCATCGTAGCTTCGACTCGTTTTGAGAAAATTCTCTTGGTGGTTTTCCACAGGAACGTGGATGTTGTTGGGCTGAAATGTGAAACCTGGGTTTTTCCTTTTCTTTTTCTTTTTTGGTTTCAAATTCTCGATGTCGTTGAAAGTTCGTTTTCTGGAAAGAGTCGACTCTGTTGGAAGGCCCGGCCTTCGCCCAACCATTTCTTCCTCTAATTCTTTTAAACGTCGCTTAACACTTGACTTGATTCGCATCACAAAGAAAAGGATCCTAGAAAAGTGGTTAAAAATTAATTCATTAAGTATTATAATTTCCTCGGATAAAGTAATTTTTTAAATTTCCAGATAAAATAAATTATTTTTAATTAGTATTTAAATGGAAAAATTAGGTAACATTAATGAATTTTACCCGCAAAACTGAACGAAAACAAAAAAGAAAAGAAGTCCACGTTGGAGTTCAAGTTCAGCTAGTCGATCGCGAAAACTGCCTTGAATTCTTAACGCAATGAGTTCATTCCTTTTGAGAACTTCTTCAAGATATTTAATTCGAAGCGTAGAAATATTTAAATTCTTCCTCATGATTTCAGCGTTCATGACATAATCCTCCGTCTGCTTTTTAAATCTCATGGAGAGCTCTTCCAAATAACCAGAGCTCAGCGTTTGGTTTCGCTCAAGAACTTTAATGCGATTAGATAAGCGAACAAACACGGATTCTTTCATGGGCGGAACTTCCTCCACTTCAAAAGGTTGTGGCGGCGGAATTGACTCTTCTTTTCCATTCACTTCATTGGTTCGCACTTCTTCTTTAGTCTCACTCGCATTGACTGGTTCTAAAAATTAAAAAATCACATAAATAATGTGTCATCCAATTCTAAATTTTTTAATTTGATCCAGAAAAAAATAATTTTAATGACAATTAAAGAACTAAGTGTTTCTACATTTTGGTGTAAATTGGGGTCTTACGAGTATAATTGAAAGTTTCATAGTCTTCAAGACAGACTTTGAGAGGTCGATGGTGATGACACGCAGCAATGAGATGCTGTGGCGAATAAACAGCCACGAGGAATCCTTCTAACTGGTGAGGTGATCCGATGGATGAACCAGAAAATGTCCCATGGCAATAATCCCATCCACACCACTCGCTCCACCCGAGGATTTTTCGAAGAATTCGAGACTCGCAACTCAAAAGTCTCTCAACCACACCTCGTCCTTCTTGCTCCGGAACACATTGGCTCACGCTCATGCAACTATTAGTTTTCTGCTCAATAGACGCTGAAATGATTGGAAAGTAAAAATTAATTTTTATTACAAGTAATTCTAAAATGTTTTATTTGGGTAACTATTTTTGCTTTTGAATATTCTTACAAGAAGTAATGAGAGTATTCGTGACTTTCTGAAGAAATTTCCCAATCACATTAGACGCAGAATTAAAAACTGATTGTTGGTTCGGCTCAGGAGCAATTTCTCCTTCAGAAAGAGAAGATTCTGTTTCTTCTTGATTATTGTCGATTTCTAATACATCGTATCTATTAAAAATAATGAATTGACTAAGTCCAGGGAATTTTTTAAAAACAAAGTTAATGTAGTTAAATATATAGTTAATTTAATTTTCAATTAGAATTGTGTTTTTATCACTTACTCGCTCTTTCCAAACACTTTCAGTAAAGAAAGGGGACAATAATGTTCTGAGCCCCAATGGGAAATAATCTGAACTCGGAGGTATTTTCCAAAAGTAGAGGAACCATTCGACGGTAAAACGAAACTATGAATATTTCTAGAGTCAGGGGCTTCAAACGGACCAAACTTCACCCATTCACGTGCAGGAAATCGGTCTGAGATTGAGAGCTCCAGGAGCTTTGGAGAAGACGAAAACAATTCCAAGTTTCCCAACGCCACTTTCTCAATTTGAAGACTCTCGCACAGTTCAACTGTGAAATGTATTGATACGCCACATCTAAAAAAAATAAAAACTTAAATAATAGCTTTAAATGATTTTAATTGATAATGACTCATTTTACACATCTTCTTCTTTGCATACCTATTGAGCATATACTCATCGTGACTAGATGAAAGGATCCCACTCGGATTCTGAGTTTCAGGATTGAATCCAATGACTTTGGCTCCACAGTCGGGTGAGGCAAAGTTCTTCCCATCTTGTCTTGTAATATTATTCGTCTTCCTCACTTCCGGTTTCTTCTCCAGTTGTAATTTAGTCCATTCGGAAAATGATGGAATTCCAGTCTCATTCTCTGACTTTTCTTCTTCTTTCTTCTCCATCTTCTTCCCTTCGTCCAGTTCCCCTTCAACCCCCTCATTCTCCGTCTCATTCACACTGGCTGAAGAAGTCTCATTCTCGCTCGTTATTGAATCTAAGGGTTTCTCTTCTGGTTCTTCAACCCCCCAAGGCTCCGACGACTCCGACGAAGAGGCAACAGGAATCATCACATTTGCAACTTCTTCGCCCTTCGCACCTCTCTTCACGTTGTTGTTTCCATTATTGTCTAATATTGGAATTTCGGGTTCATTCGGAATGGTTTCTTGAGCCGTGGTTGGTTCTTCCCCGGACGCCGAGTCCGTGGAATCATTTGGTAGCATATTTAAGTCATTGTCATCTGTAGATGGGTTTATGAGATCTGGAGAAACTTCAGGTACAACTGGAGGAGGAGTTGAGGTGCTGATTTCCTGCTCATATTGCATAAACTCCTCGTTCGCCAAGTGAAACGTGGGAATCACGTTGAGAAATAAAACTGTGACGCTGTAAATAAATAAGTTATATAATATTAAAAAAAATTGCATGTATATTTTTAAACTAAAGCCAAATAATAACAAATATTATTATAAAAATACAAATAATTGTTAATTTATTACCATAATAAGAGTTTGTGTCTCATTATGTCATTTTAAGAGTCCGAAGAGTTGAGTATGGAAACAAATAAATTAAAATGGGTCCACGCAGTTAAGATTCACATTAAACGACATTTACTTGTCTTGTTCAACTAATATAGTCAATTAAAATAACCACATCAATTGAGCCTAATGACGACGATGAAATTGATAATTAAGAGTTGATGAAACTCTCAACTTGCTCTGAATGACGAACGAGGAAGAATGTAAAAAAGTTTCCGTTGAATTGAATGAATGAATTGGAGGAAAGTTTGAATTTCCGCGGAGGACCTTGCAAATTCTACGTGGAGAATTCTCATTTCCGCACAATTATTAGCCGTCAAATTCCGCTCATCACTATCATGTTATTTATAGGGAAATCATAATTTTCAAATGGCCTAGTAGGAGGCGAGATAAACCAAATTAATAGGCCATTGATGAATAGCTAGGAGTTCAACACCTCATTCGGCCGGCCTTGTCAAAATTTTATAAGTGCAAAACTCTTCTCTTCAATCCACTTCTGCTTCGCACTAGGTCGATAGGGCAATATCCTTTTAAAGAGCCTCGTCTTCAATTCGAATTATGATTCTTGTCATTTAAAATTATACTAGATTTAATACCAAGGAAAAGAGGGGAAGATGAGTTGGTTCCAATCAACGAATTTTGCAAGCCTGGCAAAAACGGCACTCAAAGAGGCTCAAAAGACCATTGACAAGGCACTGGACATCAAGCAGTCAGAAGAGGAAGTCGTTAGCTCAACCATTACAACCGAGACGAGTATCAAAGGTAATGTATCAGATTCTATTTTCTATCGTTAAATAAATCAAAATGAAATGGCAAAAACTATTCACTCAAATTAGTTAATTAAATTATAATATGAAAGTAATTTATTATTTTAAGTGATAATTTAAATCAAATATTTTAGATTTCTTTTATATAAAAGATTTTAACATTCCTTAAAAAATATGCTTATCTTATTTATGAATTGACAGGGACAGACGAGGACTTCTTTTCAACATGGGGCGTGAGCGAAGTGCTGAATCTCCAAAAGGATTCTCCAGTGGAGGAAGAACATTCAAAGACTCTTGACACGATCCTCTCACCACCCAGAAAATCATTATCTCTGGTCAATGCCCATGTGGAGTCCCATGAGAATATTCCGCCCGAGATGAGACGAAGTCTCACAACCTCCATCGACGTTCAACTCCTTCCAGCTGAGTCCAAGGAAGAAGCCTCAACCTTTCAATCCCTCTGGCTTAACGAAGATTTCGAATCAGATTTTAAAAACAAAGAATCCACCTCGCCTCTCCTGGACCTCTCAAGTTCGATTTCCCTAATTGAGCCGAATTCCACCTCGACAAGTTCGTCGAACAAGAGCAATTTTACTTTCATTTCCTCGGCTGCTTCCTCTCTCACTTCAACTTCTCATCATGGGATTTCCTCTGAAGAAAGTTTCTCAGACCCTTATTCCTCCTCTTTTCATTTACTCAAAGAAGTAGAGATACAACCGACTTGTTCCTCTGTGACTGACACCCTTGAAATTCTTCCTCTGGATTTACCCCTTGAACCAAAAACTCTATCAATTGAATCCAACATGTCAGAGATCATGCCCCCGGGTCCAATGTTTGGAATTGCCGAGTCCGCAGAGTTTCTCTCAAATTCAGACCTCATTTCCAAATCAGATGTTATTTATGATAAACCAGAGAAGCTTCAAGAAATCTCATCAATAGAATTTCTTGAACCAAACACTTTAATTCGCAATTCGCAAAAGAAACCCGAGTCTTCAACTAATATTTTAGATAAATCTAATTTTGTTCCCAATGAGGAAGTTGGACCAAAAGTAGTAGACAAAACCAATGAGGTTGTAGAAGGAACTGTGAATATTACCAATGATGAAGATTACAAAGAAAAAGAAAAAGACGATGGTTGCAATACTGAAGAAGGAACTTTAACTAAGAGGAACTCCGAGTCATCTGAAGGAACCGCTGAGGAGAGTTCGCCAAAGATTTCTAGTCGAGCCAATTCCTCCATCTCGGTCGTTAGCGAATGTAACAATGAAAAAGAGTCATCCTGCCTCTCATCTCCTCCTTTTCGAGAATCCGAGTCTCCTAGTTTTGAAGTTATTCCGCATGGTCAAGAGCGAAAGAACGAAGGAACTGGGTTAGAGTCCCTCACCTCCACGGTTCTCGACTCACAACTTCTCATCACAACGGTGCCTAATGAGTTCGACAAAGAGAATGATGAAAAGAAAATGAAAGGACACACCAAAACTTCCTCGTCAAACTCATCTTCAGACATTGAGGTCATCCCGATTGATTGCCCGGATAAATTTGGAGTCTCATGTGTCGAAGCGGAAACTCAAACGGATTTTCTCCCCGAACCAACACCATCATCTCAAGTTCAAGTGAAGAAACCAACCAGTGGATCCGAGAAGGATTTGGAAATTAAGCAACTACGAGATGAAGGTAAAGATTCGAACTGTAATAAAAATGAGTTGAAAAGATTATTTTCATGTAATATTTTAATATAGGAAAAAAATTAATAATATGAGTTATCTTTATTAGGAGAAAAGCTTAGCAAAAAGCAATTCGAATTGGAAAACGTAATCAAGAAACTAAGGGGGAAAGAGAAAGAATCCGACAATGTGGTCAAAAGCTTAAAAGACCAATTGAGCGGAAAGAACGCCGAGCTGGAGAGGCTAATGAAAACATTTGTTACAAAGGAAGGGATTGAGCAATCACAGAACGAGAGCATTCAGAGACTTAATCTTGATAAGCGAAAGCTTGATGCCACCATTGAAGAGCTTAAATCACAATTAGAAGATTCGAGCGAAAATTGCTCTTCGATGAAAAAATCATTAGAAAACGCTTCAATGTAATTTAAATAATGTTTTTATAATATAATGTTCGTTTAATTTCAATTTTTAAAATTACAACTAATAAAATTCTTATAAAAACATTTTAAATTCTATTCCAAATGGTATTTTTAAATGAATTGATTGACCGGGTGTATTATTAATGCAGAGAAATTTTTGAGCTCCGTGAAGTAATTGATTCTTCTCAAAGAGAAAATGCAGAACTTGACGACCTCACCAGAGAGAAGTCTGAATTGAAAAATCGCAACGAGTCCTTGCAAAAGGAATTGGACCATTTGCGATTAACATTGAATGAAGCCCAGCAAAAGGCCTCAGTGACAGAAGGAAACCTTCGAACTCAGAATCAAGCGTTAACGCAGAAGGCTCATGAGTTGGAACTCATTGTTTCAGATGTGTCTGCTGAAGTGGCAGATGCCACCATGCCGCTTTCTCTCGAAATTGAAAAGCTTCAAAAAGAACTTCGAACCAGGAATTCTCAAAATGAAAAATCCGAAAGTGTGCTCTTATCCAATATTTCAAATCTAGAGTCAAAGTTGAAAGCATCCGTTGAAAAAGAGAAATTGTCGAAAGAATCATTGAGTCGAAGGGAAACGGAGCTTCATGATCTTGAGTTTAGGTAAATAATATATGTACAATTGATTGTACACACTAGTTTAACTTAAATTGTTTAAGTATAACCTTCGTTATAATGGCTACAGACCATAAGTCAACTATTACATTTAAGTATAAAAGTTTAAATAATAAATAAATAAAATTCAATAGTATTTGTCTTTGACTCCTCAGATTGAGAAAATCAGAAGCTGAAGTCAACCAATTCCGAGAGCATAAAGCTGCTGAAACCGAACTTGAATCACAGAGACGAATCACATTAAATGAAAAGGACATTCAGATTAGGCAATTAGCTACTGAAATAGATTCTTTGAAAAGAGAAAAGGGCGACATTGAGCTTAAATTAAAGAATGAGAAAACAATCCACGAGGAAGAACGTCGTAAGCTACAGACAATGATTGACCAACTACAACGTCACAAGGCTCTTCAATCAGACCGCCATGAGCTGGAAAGTGGGGAAGATAGTCCAAGAAATTCCATCGTCTCTGAAGCTTCTTACCTTGAAGAAGTTTTTGATCCCAATTCCACGAATATTCGCTCAATGACTCCTAAATCCTTTTTCGACTCTTTCTCAACGAGCAATGCTATTGAGAGCCTTCAAGCCCAACTGAGGATGCGAGACTTGGAACTTGCACAACTCTCCGACGAGACTGGGAAGAATGAAAAAATTCGCAAGACTTTAAATGAAGAAATTGCCAATCTCACACTTCAAAATCAAGAATTTCGAGTTCAGATGGAGAAAATACAAATGTTACATGAAAAGCTGGAGGAAGTCGAAAAGAACTACAATGCCGTTCTTCAGGTTTAAATTTTTCTTAACAATACATTTTTCATAATTGCAAAGCAGAAATAGCTAAGAATGATTGACTGTCGGGATGAAAGAAAATGTTAATTTTGTTTGCTTAATAGATGTATGGAGAAAAAGTCGAAGAGGCAGATGAGCTAAGAATGGATTTACAAGACGTTAAAGAAATGTACAAGCTTCAGGTATAATTTTACAATATTGTATCCATTAAAATATTATCACAATGAACATTTAATGCCATCTAATCTTAATAAACTTAATATGATTGTAAATATCTGGTAAATGGCAAAATGCAATTTATTTTAATGTGGTTTGTTTTATTTTAGATTGAACAATTGCTGAAGAAATGAATGATAACACAGAATAATCATTTATATATTTATTCATTTAATATCATGAAATACTTATTTTTTATTATCCGTACCTTTTTCATTGGATGGCTAACTTATTTAAATAATCATGTAAAATATTAATTAGATGAAACTGATATAGAAAATGTGATAATTGAATAGCTAATAAGAATATTTATTATTTGGGTATTTGCAATAAAGCGGAACTCAGGAATTCATTGTTTTGATTCATACTTGTATTTATAATCTTCCAGTTTTTCCTAAATAGTCAGATATCACATATAGAATATTATTTCATTAAATAGATTATTTAAATCATTATCATCAATCAAATCAACAGTTCATATTTTGTGTGAAGTTAATACAATCAAATATAACATTTCCTTAAGACTAAAAAGATTGTAGCAAAATCACGAAACTCATAAAAACATCGATAAATTCTCATCGACGAATTCAAAAACTAGCAAAAAACATAAAAATATATTTTAAAGACATCTAGTTTTTAATGATTACCCAACAGATTAAAATTAAATACAACCATACAGTATAACTGGAGAGGAGTAAGTATAAAATGGAATTTGTTCCATTCTTATATGACATACTCTTATATGACAAGTAAACTTTCTTCTTATTCTAACAATCAACAAAAGATTTTGGTAAATCAAACCTCAAATGCGACAAAGTAAAACCTCATGAAATCATTAACAAAAATCGGCATATAATATGATGCCTTATTAGATTAAAATAGATCTATATAACTTAATTACAAAACAATTTCAATTTGCATAACTCGTTTGTTAAATATGCAAATATGGATTATAGATTCTTGAGTTAATTCAATAATTGTGGCCTCGAATAGAAAATATATATCAGATATTTGGGCGAGTAGTGTTTAAGTATGATATATAGGCTAAAAATTAATGCAAAAGTATTCCTAGTTTAGGAGAGGATCAAGAGAACAGTCTCGAGTCAATAGAAATGAACGACTACGAACTAAAGGAATTCCGAAATGTGTTTGTGTGGTTTAGAAGACTCTGTCCCTGAATCCTTCGTTCACATTTGGCCTTTGTGGTTGCGGTTGCGGTGCTGGAGGTCTCGGGCCGCCTGGTCTCCTCGGTGGAGTCAAATATTCGAACATTGACTGAACATGGTGTTGGAGCATATTAGCGAGATCGAGTGGCATTGGGTCAGTCCAGAAGAAGTCGTGGTTCAAGGCAGTGTCAGCGTCGATCCTTTTCGAAGGATCCAATGTCAAGAGTTTGTCCAGAAGGTCGCAAGCATAGGCATCCTTAACGTAGAATTTCAATCGATCCTTGACCTAATTAAATAAATAAAATGTCAATTAATTACAATTAATCCGACAAATCAATCTAACAATAGACTAGCACTATTGGGCTAAATAAGAGAACTTCAACTTACTCTTCTTTTTTGGCCTTTGGGGAGATCAAGTCTTTGGAAAAGTTCAAGATTCTCAACGCCAGGCCAAACCTCAGGAGTGATTGAGCCACCAAGTTGAGATATGAGAGTGATTTGCTGTTGTTCAGTTGAGCCTTGCATGATGGGAGAACGTGTCCACATCTCGGCCATTATGCAACCGGCTCCCCACATATCAACTGCAGGACCGTAGTTCCTCTCACCCAACAAAAGCTCAGGAGGACGATACCTTTTTTATAGTATACAAGGAATGAGGAATCACGTCAATCCATCGCAAACTCCTTTTTATTGAAGCATGATTATTTTTATTACAAAATTGGCAATCTCTCAATTTACAGACTCAACGACAAACTTACTACTAAAGAGAATATAAATGTTAATAACATAATCTGAATCTACTTAATAATAAAACATGCTTAATTAATTATAAAATATGCTGAAAATTAATATTTAAAGCTAAATGTTAAAGACAAAAGACAATTTTCTACAAAGATGAAAAATGGAAAGCGCAAGGGGAGCATGAAAATCATTGAATTACCATAAAGTAACAACGCGGTTGGTGTATCGGTTCGGTTGATTCTTATTAATCGAGAAAGCACGCGCCAAACCGAAATCGGCCAGTTTGAGAACACCGGCTTTTGTGAGCAGAACATTCGCAGCCTTCATGTCCCGATGTAGGATCTAAAGAAATTGGAAAGATGAGAACAAACCCTAACTAACCACAGGACTCATTGTTCCATCCAAAAGAATAAGAGTTCAAGACTTGAAATACTGAGGACATTATCATTACTTTATTTGTATGAATGTAATAAAGCCCATTGAGGAGCTGTTGGATGACTTTTTTGATTTCCCCAAGAGAGAATTTCACGTTGACATTGGAGAGAAGTCCAGCGAGGTCATGATCGCAGAAATCAAAAACGAGGTAGAAAGTTGACCTGTGTCGATTGTGACCGTTCGCCTTCGTTCTACAGATTTCAAGAAGGTTCACAACGTTGTCGTGTTTGAGCAATTGAAGGATCTTGATTTCTCTCAAAGCCGTAATGGGGAATCCTTCTTTTTCATTGTCCATCAAAACCTTCTTGAGAGCCACAGTTTTCCTCGTTTTCTTATGCCGGGCCTTGAAGACCTCCCTGAATAATTAAATGTAAATAAAATTGATTTGAAATCTAACAATTAAAATTAAATCCCAGCGATTGCACGAGTGATACAATAAATAAATAATTAAATACTTAAGTTCGTTCACAATGTTGAACAATGGAGTGAAAACATTTTAGAAAATGAGACTAATAGGAGTAATTAATATAATTACCCGAAAGTCCCTTGGCCGATTTTTGAGAGCTTTTCGTATTTCGTGACATCATCACAGAAAGGATAGTCAAAATTTTCGATGTATTTGTCCCTTTCTGCCCGATTCATCGCACGATGGGCAGTCTCTTCTTGGACCTAAGGACAAGACGGATGTCAAAATAGTCAAAATCCGTTGCGACCCCCAAAAAGAATAAAAGTTGAAATTAATGGGTCTAAGTTTTTAACTTTCTATGGAGACTACAATTATGAATTAAAAAATTAATGTCATTCAAGGACAACCAAAAGTGAGGATGGTTCGTGTGGCCTTTGCATTTTGTAATTTTACTCAAATTACAAGATAGTGATGCGGTTTATGCGAATTATGAAATTGCGGTTCGTTTATTATGAAATACGTTTAATTTAATTTGGAAGATCAGACTTTTTTTTAACATTTCAAACACCTATTTATTTTTTTAATTTCAATACTTTGTGCTTGACTGTGAGGCTGGAAGTATTACAAATGCCAAATGCATTTCAACTCTTGATGCCCAATTTGATCAAAGGTGACAAACTCAATCTCGCCAATTACCTTTAAAAGGTTTCGGCCGTTTGGTTATTCACCTTCAATTAGCAACCTTTCAAACTCTCGCTAAGGTCCAAAGGAGGGATCGAAATTGATTCTATTCCTGTTGAGGGACTTTCCTCCTCCACGACTCAACAATCCTCAGGCCTCAAAAGGGGTAATTAAAGGGCTTAGGAATTAAAAACGGAAAATTAAGGAAAACATCAGTTAAAGTAATGTGGATGGGGGGAAAGGAGGGGAGCGAAGGAGCGGGAAGGCTTAAAAAATCGTCGCTCACCCTCGACCTCCTTCTTCGCCTCGCCCGCGAGATGCCGTTCTCCCCACCCCGCCCTCCGCCATTCTCGTCCAGGGTGTGTTCCGGCGGGTTTTGGAGCCTTCGGGGCGGGTGTCGATGGTCGGGCCGGGGGAGCGAGGAAGATGAGACCCGTCTCGGAGCCACTGCGGGGTCTTTGGTCGGGGCAAAAAGACCAGGGAAGAGCAAGGAGGAAGTGATGGGAGTCGAGAAGAAGCCCACCACCCCAACACACCCGACTCGACTGAAACTCCCCTTCCAAATACACACAACTTCCTCTCAATTCGCCTCTCGCTCCGACGAGGGTCTGAGGAGCAAAACATGGCTTGTCCTATACCACTCCGCTATGCTCGCCCTTCTTTTCCCACACAGTATAGGATGAAGCCCCTTCTATCCCGAATCTATGCCTATAGCCCTTCCCCATCAACGACATCTCTTCTGTGGGCTCTTCTCTTGCACCACCATGGATGCAGAGGATAGCAACCATACAAGACCGTATATTGTTCCGGACTTATATTTGCTGTATAAGTATACAAACATAGACCTTCGCGGAACATGATGATAAGGATGCTTAACTTCTTCACCGTCCTCCTTCCTATAGGGAGGAGATGAAATTTATAAAATCATTTATAACACTTTCACTCTCCTTCTTTCCCTCCTTTCTCCTTTAAGTACATGAGATCGGATTTAATATCATTTAATTCACTTTTTATTAGCGAGCTGACTCGATATCAATTTTCTCTTTCTCTCCTCCCATTCAAGATAAAAACATTTTGAGCTGTTGTATTTTTGTATGCTCACTTTGCATTTTTTATCTGTTATGATGTAATTAACTTTTTATTATAATATTTGCTATTTGCATTGAATTTGGATAAAGTATGCGGATATTGTAGATTGTAAGTTAGGTACATAAACTGATACAAGTGCTAAGATAATAAATAATAGTAGATACATAAAGCAAGATATATTATAAAATGGCATATAGATAAGTTAATTAGGATTAAGCAAAAAGTTCAATTTTTACTTTAAAGTAGCAAAGTACAGTTTTGTGTACACATATTATTATTTCCTTAAAAACTTTTCTAGAAATAGAAGAAGCTAAGATAGAGAACATCATACCATGAATAATTTATCTATTAGAGTTTAAAGGTTTTACAGCCTATGAAACTCAAAGTGAGCTTTTATAGAGAGTTTAATGCTTTTATGAAACATGAGCCATGAAAGATAGATAATGGAGCTTCGAAATCGATTTCATTGGACATAACTCCATAATTAAATTGAACATTGAACAATTTATATAAATCGTGCATGATTAATTAATGAGTCTTATTGAACACAGAACGAGCAAAAGTCTGAGCCACTATGAGGGGAAAAACCAGCGTTGCATCTGCATAAACTTTAACTGGAGATGCATCCTTTTTAATTTTGCCCCAAGAGACAGCTTCATCTGGTCGAGCTCCGGAATCACTCCCATCAAATTCCTGGCCAGTGTTGATAAACACGGCATATTCGCTTCCGTTCCTCTATTCACATAAAAGGATAAATAGTTTGTATATTACACTTTATTATATCACTATACTGAAACATGATTAGAGACTAATATATAGAAACTTGGAATCTTACATATTATTTAATATTTTTTGTCTATCTGATTATTATACCATTAAGTTAGCGTTGCAAACATGATGTTTAATGAGTCCGCCACCGAGGATGACAACACCAGTTTGCTTAGCCCTCATTGCCAAGCAATTCAATGCTTTAAGATCCCCCAATATGTCCAGAACAAGTCCTGGTTTCTTGAAGGAATGGAAAAACATCATATCCCCCAAAGAGCCATCCGTGAGGGCAGGACTATAAACCGGAATATTATTCTTCGCAGCCCAGTAATAAATTGAGTCTTCATTCCCTATTTTTTCTCCTAACAATTTGATCATTTTTGATGGAGTCCAAACCTTCAAAAGGAATACGATCGTTTTATTTACAACTTAATTAACTTTAATGTTGATTCAACCTCTTTGGTCGACTCTTGAATGGTGATCATTTCATCAAGGATCGGGTTAATCCAATCTTCAAATTTACAATAGTTATCATTCGGAACGAGGAGGTTCCCTATCCTATTAATCCCCTTGTCTCTCAACAGTCTTCCCGGAAGATGAAAATCACCCAAAAATGTGTCGCTGAGACATTTAATGAAATCCTCTTCAACTCCTCCTGCTGTCGTCACCAGACAATCAACGAGATTCTCTTTCACGAGAAACTTAATCGATTCTCTCAACCCGCTGGAGACCAGGTTGGAGGTGTAAGCTAAAAATATGGTACAACCCGGGACAGACTCTTCGCTAACTTCATCAAATATCCTTTCCCCCCTGGCTTTGATCTGTTATATACACACATATAATTGAATTTTAATCAAAAATCAATAATTTCCTTTTCCTCACAAGCAATCTTGTAATAAATTCTGTATATATGCTTATTCATCATGTTATGAATGTAAAACCATTCTGTTGATTTCATCCACTGCTAGGCCAAAGTTCGTAGCTTGAAATCCGGTTCCTTTATAGGAGTTGAGCAGAGCTTCATAGTCAATCCCATTTGACCAGTCATAACCTTTGACTTTCTCTTCATACCCTTCAAGTTTTTCGCTTTTGAGAAGCACGGCTTCTTCAGCAACTCTCGTCGGCTCCATCAACTTGTTCGTCTTAGATTTCCAGCCCTACATTTTATAAGGGCATTTTATTGGGGTAATTAAATAGTAGGAAATGTTTCGCTTCTCCCCAATGAGCTAATGAATATCTAAAAACTGGTTTAAACCATTAGACCTTCCCTTGTATTTGACTTATTAGCCATAGTCAAATCCGTTACAAGTAACTTGGCTCTCATTCCGAGTGCTAAGTTTGAAAGGAGAACAGCACCTCAGTTCGCCGACGGAGCCATCAGTCCCAGGTAAGGTCTTAATTGTATTTAAAAACTTAATTAAACGTGATAACTCACCTCGCTCGGTCCCTTCGACTTCTTCTTAATTGTCTTGATAAGCCTCGCTTGCCTAACAATTCCAATTAAGGGAAAATAAACGAGAAACTCGAGTTCGGTCTCAATAGGAAGGCATGGTAAGGTTGACGCTTATGGCGCCCGACCGTGGCTCCTTGAAGAAACTCGACCGCATTGCTCTCAGAAACATTTCAGCCAAACCATGCTCTTCGCTCGAGCTCATTCATTTCCGAAATTTTAGTTAACTTTAGTTTAAACCTTGGTTAAAGGCTAATATTTCTTTTTGTCATCCTAGGATGTCTTCGCATTTGAATTGGTTGATCGTTCGTAACAATAATGCCTTCATCAAGAAGGCCCGTAACATTAAGCAGCCCTTCAGTGTGGAGCCCAACAACTTGAAAAATGTGAGCTCATACCGCTACAGTGGACTTGTTCAGAAGAAAACTGTCGGCATTGAAGCCGCCCCTGACAAGAAGGGATTTGTTCTCGTCACGAGGAAGACCAAAGGACAGGTAAATCACGCATTAAAAAATTGAAATTATCATTTTATGAATTATTTTTGTCATTTCATTTGGAGTTTGTCGAGTTCATATCTTTAAATTTTTTTTTGATTTACAGAGGAAGCCATCCCAAATGTTCAGTAAAACTACCATGAAAGCTGCTGGACCCCGAAGGCCCCTTAACAAGTTGAAGAAGACACTCATGAAGAACAAGTACAGGAAGGACCTGACGAAGGTAATTCAAACATATATTGAAAATTGATTACTTTTGATTTATGATGACTCTTACCACCAAGATCGCAGACGAGCTGTGACGACACTATTTGCTAATCTGATGAATTAATTTATAAGCATTCAAAATATAATTTTGTGAGCAAATGAGTAAACCGTTCCTTGATTTAATTTCAGGCTGCGTTGGTGAGAGCATCCGTAATTCTTCGATCCCAACGACAACCCAAGAAGAAGTCGAAAGGAAAGAAGGCCGAATAAATAATAAACTCATCAGTTTTTGATTTGACAAAGGAATGTAAAATTATTGAGCACATTTTATTTTCATTCTTCAGGTCGACATATTTTACATTTTTTAATAACAAGAGATCAGTCAACAAGGGTAGATTCGTTTAAAATAACTCGCAATTATTTAGACATTATGTTTAATAATTGAAAGTCACAACTGGGATTGTTATACTATATGGTTTAATTAAAAATTTGCAGTAACATAATGCAAATTAATTTAATATTTTTATTTCTAACTATTTTAATGACTGGTTGTGAGGATAGAAAAATACTTAAGTAAGTATGAAAGTAAAATTAAGGCATCATCGGGACATTAAAAAGTCCCTTTTTCAACTAGGAGAAATCGACACATTCTTATCTAATCTATCTCAATCTTTATAATATAAAAATATTTGGTTTGCATTTAATGTTTTTATTATATGCAGAAGAATTCATTTATTTATCTTTTAATTTTTCTCATTTGTCAGTGCATTGGTTATTTTTTAATACCTACTATTTATATTAAATTGCTAAAAGGCTTTTTATAGTCATAATTCATGATTTAACGGGCATTAGAACTAAAAGTAAGATTAAGCATTCGATTAAAAATCTAATTCTGTTGAAGAATGTCTTATTTAAAGTAGGTAGGATCAATATTAACAATTTAATATAATAATGGTAGTATTAGTGTTTATTAACATATTATATATAGCTAATTTCATTATGTATTTATAATATATTATAAACTTTAATTAGCTTTAATTGAATTTTAATTGGTGAATTACAAAAGTTATTTTTTTACTAATTCATTCTAATGAAGTAAAAAGTAAACTTTAGGTATTTATAATATTAAATATTCTTTTAAGGTAAATATTCGATTGGGTATTACAATGAGCTATATTAAATTATTAAATAAAATATAGAATTCTAGAATCTAACATAGTTTAAACGCAACTTGTGTAACATTAAGCAGACCAAGAAGATAAATGCTAACAAAATCATTTTCGGAAATTAATTATAATATAATACTAGGCATACTCGATCAAATCAAAGACAAATAGCAAAGCATAATTACTGTTTTGTAAACGGGTTTTTTGTATATAAAAAGTAGCACAAAAGATTAAGTTAGCATTAAATAAATATATTTTCCATTCATTCATTTTAAGGTATAAAATAATTGAGGATAATCATTGAAATGAAACATTTAAGTAATCATTATTAGAAATAGACATCAGTTTGTACGAAATAATCGTGAGGCAAGGCAAGGTTGGTCTCACATTACACTAAAAGATAAATCATCATTTTAATTTAATGAATATAATATATTTCATTTTATGTTTAAACATAAATAATTTATATACAATACCAAAAATTAAACATGATTAAATCATACTATAATTGATTAACATCAATGAATAAACTAAATTACAATAGTTCATTAGAGAATAACAGATTCATAATTAAATATGTAAAAATTAATATAAAAATGTGATGGCCAATTAGAAGTTTCCTCCTCTAGTTCTAGGTGATGCTCGAGGAAATCGTCCTCTGAAAGGAGATCGGAAATTATTTCCCATTCCACCACCGCCTCGTCCACCACGCTGTCTCGGAGGGCTCATCACACCAGGAGGACCATCAGACAAATAATCATAATCTTCAGGCGAAGCTGATCCTCCATTTACCCCTGGCACTAAAAAGGTCAATTGAAAAATATTTTATTCGTAAATGTTTAGTTTTTATTATAATATTAATTTAATTAATATAATTTACTATACATAATATTTGAATAATTAGAATTTACCATCTTGTGCGAGTTGTTTTCCTTCAAAAGTCTCATAATTGTTGAAAGGCTGTGAAGGAAAATTGTGATGATTTTGTTGCACGTGTGATTGCCCTCCCACCATCGGAGTATCCAGAAGAGGTCTTGCCCTATTCATATTCATCCCCATTGGGTTCCTTGGAGTAAATCCCCGTTGTCTCGGTCCACCGCCGCCTCTGTTCGTTCCTCTTCCCCTGTTTGGTCTTCTTCCATTACCTCTGAATCCTCCATGATTTTGGTGTTCATTCTGCTGGGGTTGATGTTGCTGTTGATGTTGTGGTTGAGGAGAAAATTGTGGATATGGATTAAAGCGTCCAGCTTTATTTCCCATAAACTCCCCATAATCTCCAAATCCAGAGGGTTGGTTCATCATGGGAGGAAACGGCGGAGAATTCATATTCTGACTCATATTCGGAGGCGGGGGATGTTGAGAATTGATATTGTTAGTAATATTGTTATTATTCATGTTCATTTGCTGATGAGACGGGATTTGTTCGTAGTCATTCAGTTGTTGATTCGGATTCATATTTGGTGAATGAGACGAGGTATGATCAGGCGGTCCTGGCGGAGGACCTCCAGGAGGCAGAGGAATTGAACTCACGTCTGACATGTCAAAGGAATTGGGAAGTCGAATTTCTGGGGTTTGAAGAGCCGGTGATTGAAAATTGGGGAGTTGAAAAGGAAGTTGATCTTGTGTTTGATATACGTTGGATGAAGAAGGCGACTGTAAAAAGGGATTTTGTTGATCGGGCGTTTGGTATAAGGAACCCGCTTGTTGGTTGAACGCGTGGTAATTCTCTTGCCAAGAATTTTGTTGGGCTTGTGGAGTCATTTGTTGACCCAGAATTGAAGGCATCGAAGGCATTTGTATTTGTTGAGGCGAAGGGGGACGAGGCGCGACGGGCAATTGAGCATAAGAGGGTATTGGTGGAGGTTCAAGCGGTGTGATTTCTTCGGACGGAGGTGGAGATGGAACAGGACTAAAATCTCCTTCCATTTCTGAAATAAATTAATAGTTTTAATAAAATTAAATAACCCGTAATAATGGCTAAAATAAATATTTTGGTGCTTAGGTTAAATATTCGTGTTTACCATCGAAATCTTTAATCTTGTCATTCACTTTTTCAAGCGTCTTTTGAACCCGAGATGTAAAATTTTTATATGCTGAGTCGACGATTTTAGCTTCACTACGAACATTTTCATAAAACACAATCGCAATTTCAGCCGCCTCAACAATTTTTCTCCGCTCGTCTACTTCAGATTGAAGTTTATTTTCCGACTCTTGCGTTTCTCCAAGAAGTTTGGTAATGTCTGAAATGACTTCCAACCCGTGTTCCCTATTATTAATTGATCCCTTCAACCTAAAACAAGTAAAATATTTACGTTAACTCGTTTAATTGAATCATATTTTATCTGAAAATCCAATAACTACATAAATTACAAATATTTATTTAAAAGAATTATACGATATAGTATATTATTATAAACTTACGCTTGGGTATCAATGTTGAAATAATGTTTTGACTTGAAAGCAACACCAAGATGAGATTTGATTCGAGAGGCCTTGACCTTATTCACTAAGAAGGAGGGTTGAAACGCTTGGACCTTTGCTGCATCCGCCGTATACGTTTCAGGCTTTCTCTTCTCCACTTTATCTTTTGCCGGAACATTATCTAATTGAATCAATTAGTTTTTGAAAAGGTTCCACTTAATGTAAATACAAGCTCAATCTTATATGTTTCATTTACTGAGTAAAGACAAGAGATCAGCAACAAAGTCTTTGGAATAGACGTTCCTCTCTTCCCAAATCTTAAATATTCTTGCGATTGCCGACGAGACGGCTGAGGGTGTTCGGACAAGTGGAGTTGCTTTCTGAACTGCACAAATCCAAAGATTCACAACCACGAGGTCTCCTTTCCTCTTCGCATGTTGAACGACGTCATTGGCGAGGTAAAAGAGGGTCAGTCGTTTTTCAACGGGACCTAAAATGTCGTAAGTCAATTTATAATTTTAAAACATCTTAATTTATAAAATAACATTTATAAAAAAGGTTAATAAATATCTTTCTTACTTTTTTTCAGAACTTTGAACCAAGTGTCAATGACGGCACTGGATGACTTCTTATTCGCCTGGCACCATAATGAAAGGCCTTGGACGCTCTCCTGAGTGTCCCGGAGTCCCTCTAGTCGCTTTTCGAGGAGGGTGACATCAATCGCTCCATCGGACTCCGCTCCATTTGACCCGCCGCAGTCGACTCCACTCATCGCCCCATTCGACGAAGTCAAGAATTAAATTGTGGAAACTTCACTGTCACGCCTCCATAACGCTAGTATTTTTTCCCTTTAAAATCAATCAAGGTGATCGATGCGTCCTTGAGGATCCAAGCTAAGAAATTGAGACAATTGGGAAATTGTTGTCTTTTTCTTAATTTACCTCAGTCAGTTGAGTCAGTTGATACGAGTTCTTTTATTCGCCATATATAAAGGCCTTTCGTGACGTCGAGCCAAAGAAAAAGCTCCAAGCCTGCGTTTAGCTTTGGTCGTACACACTTGATACACTTCTCCCCTTTCATCTGTTGGAGTCGAAGGTTTTTTTATTTTTAATCCTTATGATTCATAAATACATTTTAGACTAAAGTCATTACACTGCTACCTAATCTAATTGATAAGAATTATTAATCGACTTGACATGAATTAAGATGCCGCCTTCAGGTGATATGAAGGCATTCAGAGAAATCTTTAACAAGTCAAAACATATTGTGATTCTAACAGGAGCCGGTATAATAACTCTACGATTTTAGAAAATTACTAATTAACGTTATTTGGTGTTAATAAAGTTAATTAAATGGTGTTAATTAAAGAGACTTTTAATTAAGTATTTGATTGGCATTTAATTTTAATAGGTATATCAGCTGAAAGTGGAGTCCCAACATTTCGAGGAGCAGGTGGGTTTTGGAGAAAATATCAATCACAGAATCTTGCAAGTCCAACTGCATTTCTTAAAAATCCGTCTCTTGTTTGGGAGTTTTATCATTATCGGAGAGAACTCGTTTTCACGAAACATCCTAACGAAGTAAGAAAAGCATATTGGAAACTGCATACATGCTTTATATTTAATAGCGTATTTAAATGTAAAAATGTAATTATTATAAGAATTGACATTTTTGACAGGGTCATAAAGCTATTGCTGAATGCGAGAAAAGATTGAAAGCTGAAGGTCGGAAAGTTGTTGTCATTACACAGAATGTTGATGAACTTCATCGAAGAGCTGGAACGGAAAACATCATTGAACTTCACGGATCTTTGTTCAAAACGAGATGTACAAAATGCGGAAAATCCGAACCAAATTTTGATAGTCCAATTTGCCCGGCTTTAAAAGACAAGGGGTATATTGATATTTACATTACAAATATTTTTAAAATTCTACTTAACAAATTATTAATAATCAACAAAAATAAAAATTTATAATTTTATAAGGGAGCCAGATCCAAACATGATTGATGCTTCAATTCCTGAAAGCGATCTTCCAAGGTGTAAGTCTTGTGATGGTCTTCTTCGACCAGATATTATTTGGTTTGGAGAAGGGCTCAAAGATGAAGATCTGGCGAATGCAGGTATTTTTAGCATTGACATAATAGTAAAGATATTCTTCTCTTATTTTAAATTCATTTATGCAATATAATTTACTCTAGAAAAAGAGCTAGAGAAATGTGATCTTTGTCTTGTTGTTGGGACTTCTTCTGTTGTTTATCCTGCTGCAATGTTTGCTCCTCAAGTTGCTTCGCGTGGAGTTCCAGTTGCGGAATTTAATCTTGAATCAACTCCAGCAACTGATAAATTCATGTACTTATCTCTTTTAAAGTTCTCTAAAGAATTGAAATATTTTAGCTATAATTAATAATTTTACTTTTTAATTAACAGATTTCATTTTCAAGGACATAGTGGCACAACTCTACCAGAAGCATTAAGCCCTTATGATTCGTGAAAACAACAATGATTTCAAATTGGGAATTTAAATAAAGATATACTCGTATTTGTCAAGAGGGAGTTTATATAATATTGACTTAAAATTACATGTAAGATTAGGAATGATATCATCATTTTATTCGCATAATTTAATTCTCTTCAATAGATGATCATGATAAAAGTAAAATATTTTTTGTGCGGAATGAGCATTATGAAATTATGATGAAATTTTCATTTACCGCGTACTATGTGATCTACGTTAAAAAGAAGTTTACTTTTTATTCTTGTCGAATATGTATGTACATGTTTATTGAATTGTGATGTACTTTCATATTTTTTGTTATTAACAATTAATTATTAAGTTCATTTGCATGTTAGAACATTTACATCACAAACTACAATATTTTCATGTTCGTTTACAGCTTGTAAATATTCATAAAAATTTGTAAAAAAATCAGAAACTCATATTAGGTAGGTATATCGATAAAACGAAAAGATAGGTACATTAGTTTTCAGAGGAGCCATTCAAATTGCAATGATTAAGAATATGTACGATCGTTGTTAAAGTACCATTGTTGTTTTACATAATGTACCTAAATATTTGTATAGAAAGAACATAATTTTCACCAAAAAGCTATATTGAAAGACTATATTATTCGAAATTGTTTCAAAAAGACTAGTAGAGTATGGAACTTTATTTTAGCCTTTTATAAGAACAAAATTGACTAGATTGTAAATTCCAAACACCAAAAATCATAATTTTCAAACGGCAATGTAAATTAAACCTTAATTTTAATTTGTCCCATAATTTAACTATTCTTTTGTTTATAATATAATCAAATCTGATTACCTATAATATGAGGTTTTTTACATGAGGCACAAATGATGGTTTTACTATTGTGGAATTCAAAGGCAAAACAAACGTTAATATCGATCTGTTATATTTACATAAATATTATTATTGTTAGCGTATATTAAGGCCATAGAACAAAACATGGATTAAATCTACAATGTCTATTATTGTGGAAACTAAATACTCAATTAAATCGAATAGCCTTTAATGAACAATTAATATGATAATATTTTTTTTACTTAATTCTTGAAGTTTTATACATATGTATATTATATATAAAATCACTTATATTCATTACGTAATGTGTATTTACAATTAAATTTATGTACAAACACCTTTAAAGAGACATAGAGACTATATTTGCTTCGTAATACCACTACTGTCTGTTTGTCATTGATTCTACATATACTGCATTCAATTCTAATGAGTGGTATCTTTGCGATAGAACTAATGTACTCACCTACATAATAATATAAATTCTATTGCACATATAGTATTATAGATGATTGAAAAACAATATAATATATTCTGACTAATTACAATTTATGTATGTTATTTTAGTATAAATTAATGCTGACGGATCACGATAGACTAATTTAACAAATGTACAAAAACCAACGTTGATTTGCGACATAAATAATTAGGAAGGTAGATAAAATTAAGAAGACTTTTAGTGTTAGCTGAGGATAAAGCTCATACCTAATAATATAGTATTTATTATAGAATATAATAAACATTACTTTAATTCATTCGTTATAAAACGACTAGTCAACTATATTAACTTTTATAAATAATATTAATCTGTGTTCATTGTGTGTTCAATCAAATAAGTATAATTTAAGTGGTTTTCTTTAATATGGTAATTAATTTATCATATTATTTTTAGTTGTAATACATTAATACAAATATTATTGAATGAATTGAGTCTGATCCTTATCAGTATTTCTCACAACACGAAAGTGTGGTCTGTACATAGTTTGTGTACAATTATCAATTATTTTATGTCTTAATTATGATAATAATTTTAACTCTTGTGTGAGCTAAAGAAAAGAGAAAGGTCTCAAATGGGAGAGAACATGGACTATCAAACAAATCGGTTAAGAACCCGATAAAGCCTTTCTTAATTAGAATTTTTATATTATCATGTTTAAAAGTCAAAATATGAACTAAAGTACATTGTTGAACTTAATGAACAGTTAAACGAATTCATTTACAATTAATTGATATTCTGATATCCTCCATCGTCGAGAACATTATTTTATAGTTAAAATGCGAGTGAAGAAACTTTCTTTTCAATACTGAGGATTCGCATTTGAATCCACGTCTGAGAGCCAAGAGGCTGGAGAAGGCGGGTATTCGTGATATGGGTGAGGTCCATTGGCCATTGGACCATGATCGCCGCCACCAGCTCCAACAGGAGACGAGTTTAGGCCACCGGTCCCGCCACCACCTTCGCAAAATTAATTGATTAGCATAATGAAATTTCGTTACCATTGGATGATTATTGAAAATAAGTTAGAGATCATTAGTCAAGAACGTGCTTTTTTACCTAACGAAGGGTAGACAGGGATTCCGTCAGGGGTGAAATGAGGAAAATGATGGATGGATCCGCCGGAAGACTCGTGGCCCAAATTGTAAGGTGACGAGTTACCGCCGTAGTTCCCATGTTGGCTCGGCGTTTGCGGTGCTCCGACTTCCGCCATGTCCACGAACCCGTCGTTGCTACTCAGATCACCTAATACACATCAAGCATTCTATTATTCATGCTTCAATCAACTTGACACGTCCGAGTTCACCGAGTATAAATATTATACAGTGAAATTCAATAACTTTTTATATTGATTTTTCAATTTCCTTCGTCGTCTGACTTTCTCTACTAACTATAACTAAACTCCAGGATGAATTTATGCACCTGTTCAAAGGCATAATTAAGTAATGAGACTTTTATTATTGTAGAACTTTAAGTGTACTGTTAATTTTTCTCCAAATAAGGAACAAGAACGTTTTTGATATAGAGAGTTCTCTTCCTCTGTGGAAAGTAAAAAGAAAGAGAAAGCATAACGGTAAAGTATTTTGTAATAAATAGAAAATGCCTTTAATATAAATTCTTTATCAAGAGCAAAGTTGGAAGGAATAAATAACAGCATGAAGGGGAATGAAGTGCAAGTCTCATAATTTTGCGAATGTCCATAAACATCAATTTCCTTGTGGATTGTGGATAAGAGGGCGAGGGTGTGAGTTTGATTTGTGGATTCAACCCAATTCTCTCCATGCTTATCAAATCTCTCTCCCAGCTCATTGGAACGAGGAATGAATACATGACAAAGGATTATGTCGAGCTGAGGGAACGTCCCTTTCATCCCCAAGGATCCACTCTCGGATATTCATCGAAATCTATTAACAAATTGACTCTTTTCCCTTCTCTCCCAATCCCTCAAGAGACCCTCAGAAGCCCTTTAAGCTCCCAGACTCCTAGCTACACAAATCCCCATGAAAAAGAGGGGAAATCCTTTTTTCCCTTTCATCAGCCTCCCTGATAATTACTTAGAATTATCTCCTTTTATTCCAATACATAATATTTAATTTCGCTCAAAGATTCGAGGATTTTGTTTCTTTTGGCCTCTAAATGCTTTTTTCCTTTCTTTTTCCTTTTACTGGTAAACCCCTTTGTACTCAAAATGAAAGAATACGATACATTTAATAAACTTAAGCTTAATTTTTAGTTAAAACTTAATATTAGTTTACTTAATTATTGTGCTATTTATTTTAAATATTAATAAAGTTGTACTGTGATTGAATCCAGATTCAGAGTCGGATCCTCCTCCACCATCTTTGAGAATGTCCGTTTTCCCATCAGATCTCCCCGAGCCTTTGAGTCCCCTAAAGTATTGTCCCCATCTGGATCGCCCTGCGTCTTTCTTCAGCCGCTTCTCCTTTGCTCTCCTGTCAAAAAGAGAATTGAATGGATTACGAATCGGGTCGAGACGTTTTCTTGAGCGAAGAGCATTATTATGACTATCATCTCTCATCCCTCTGGAGAGTTGAATGGGGGAGAGGGAGGGATCCCAGAACTTTACGGCTTCGCCAAGAAGATTCATCTTGTCTCATTCCCAGGATCCCGAAGAGACTCGGGGACAGTCTCTTAGCAACGGAAGCACTACTAATGTCTCCCCTCCTTTCTTATACGCCTTGGTCGTCATAGCATGCCTGTAGCTCCGTAGCTGTTCATGAGTCAAGAGAGAAGCCCTATAAGCTGAGTTGAGCCGAGATGGTGGCGGTGCTATGGGACGATACATATATGGAACTCCATAGCAGTTCCTTCATTCGGGCGAGGAAGCCGTAGTGGGAGTTTTTGTGACCAGGACACTCCGCCCTCTCCTCACCCATCTCGGCTTTTCGGAATGAGAGACCGTAGGGAGGTTTAATCATATTCCGCCCTGGAGATCTCCCTCCTCATTATTCTCTGCCTGATTAAATCTCTTTGGGATCTCGGGATCCAAATTATGCGCTCAAGGATCACGAAATGTCCATTGAATGAGGAAATGAGAACTTGGGAATCAATGGCGAGTCTCTTATGTTCATGGCTTCTAAATACGACTTTCCAATCCTCTCTAGGGGATGGGAAAGAAGTAAGTAAGAAGACTTACAAGTTGGAATCTTCAATCTATTGTTCTCTCTTTCCTATTTATTCCAAAGTCAGAAAGCCTTTATTCTTCGAAAAAAAGATTATTAAAGCCTTTTGCAGACAAATTAATTTTCACAAATTATATGACTCTCATTGTTAGTACAATGTTAGTACTTTATTCTGTTGTCAAATTAAAATTTACTTTATATACTATGATTTGAGTATCTACGATTTTTTTCAAATTCAGTTGAGATTTTCTTCATTGATAAAATTATAAATATTCTAAAAATATGACTTCATTTTCTACTATGAAAGAACATGCATTTTAATAGCTATTGCCATATTCTTTATAAATAAATTCTCCAAGAAAGTCTTTTATGGATAAGATGTGTTTTATTACAAACAAAATTCTGCTATAGAAAATATTTTAATTTTATGCAAAAGCGAAAATAGGCCCGTTTCTTGAACTCCTTCACATTTCTAAAAAAGGGAACAAAATCGAGTTGGCGTCGAGGGAAAATCTCTTTGTGGAAGCCCAAGAGTTTCCCAGAGAGAAGTTTATAGGAGCCATACTTTTAATTTTACGACGCGGGTTGTAAAAGTGAAGGGAGCGGAGAAGAAACTTGGATTTTACGAGGACGAGCCGAGTGTAAGAAACAAGGAATAAACTACAATGGCGACGACGACGGCGGGGAAGAAGGGCCGAGGAACGACGTTCCAAGAGTGATTAATTGTTTTACGAAAGTGGTGGTCGCCACGGGGGATTTAAACCCGAGTAATTGTCCGCCCGCCATTCTTCCTCCCGGGGGAATTCCCTTAACAGCTTCCACTTACCCATTCTACTATTCTGACTTTAACACCCACCAAGAGAACTTAATGGAAACATATGGACATTAACACACAAAACATTTCTCTATGTCCACCAGCTCTACAAAACTCTCTTTCAGGAAATCACGAATGCCAATTTTTATATTAAACAAAAACATATCGGAATTGTATCTAATTGCTCTTAATCACCCAATGTTACGATCAAAACTCTCACCTGTTTTGAAACCAAACTTGGACGACTCGCATATCCAATCCTGTGTCTTGCGAGAGTTGTTCTCTAACATGGCGGGCGGGTTTGGGACTCGCGTTGTACGCGTTTTTCAATGTTTCTAACTGCTTGGCTGTGATGGTCGTCCTGGGTCGTTTGTTTGGAGCGTCACCTCCGGAGTCCGAGCAGCCGTTTCCATCTATTTCATATATGAGACTTTGAGGGGGTTTCCTTTGATGAGGGAATACGAACCTAGGATCAGCTGACCTTTGGATTTCGCCGCATCATAGTCCATTTTACAAACCAGCTTCCGGTCCTCCATCAGGTAAAACTCGTCTCCAGTGTTCAATTGTCGAGAACAAAGGATGCAGACAAAGCATTGGAGATGGTACACATTGTCTTGGGCTCGGCGCACCACTTGCGTTGGTGGAATTCCTTGTTCACATCCCGCACATCTCGTGCCAAACCGTCTGACAAATTGAGAAAGTTTAATAAATCCGTCATTTTTATTGTGAATGCCTCTAGAGAGGATTACAAGTTTTGTTTCATGCATTACACGACTTGACATTCCTTTTAGAGCAATTTGCAAGCGCAACATAAATATTTATGCCTTTGAAATACTAAAAAAGAAAATTCGGTCACGTCAGTTTTTACAATCTTTTAAACTTTTTCTTTGCTAATTTTAGTAATTGTAAATATGTTAATTTTGGCTTAATTTCTTATATTCTGAATCATAACAAAGACTAAAAGTCAAATATATATTTGACATTATGTATAATGAATACCTATGCATATTTAAGATTTAAAATTGTTTTAGATAAAATGCCTTTTAAATGTTGATTTGTGTAAATGTTTTCAAAGAAATCGAGCGAAATTATTCCAAGTAGAATTGAAACTTTGGAACACTTAAGAAATATATAAGTTATGATCAACTTTGAAGAAACTCTAGGGTCTTGGCTAAACTTTTGGCAATGCATAATGTAGTAATGGATTCTCGAGTGGTTTTAACGATATTTGAAGAAAAAACGAGGCAACGGAAATGGAATCCGGACGTAAAGAATAAAGAAGTATGTAAAAGCTAAAAGGTTTAAAGCCAGAGAAGCAAATAAAAAGAGAGATGAAGGAGACGTGGAAATTACTTCGAATTGTGAGGAATGGCATACTTGAAAAAGTCTTCCTTGCAGAAGAGCTGGGCATTCTTCACAAAGCACTTGTCGGTGAGAGACGCGTCGCAGTCCGCACATTTCAAGCACCGGGAGTGCCAAGTTCGGTCAACGACTTTCAGAATGAATCTATCGAGGATCATACCCTCGCACCCCGCACATCTTGGAATCGTAGCTGAAATAAACAAATTCTTTATAACATCATGAATTTTTCTACACAACTTTATATACAATTACAGTTTAAAATGAAGACCGCGTATTTAAATTCATTGTTCAAAGCTAGGTATTAATAATTCTTAAATTTCATATGATTCATTAAATCTTATAAAATTTTTATGAATGTAACATTGTTGATCATTTTAGTCATTCAGTGTATGCCTTAATTTATATTCATTTATGTTTAAAAATATTATAATTATCGACATTTGGAAAACAGCTATTTTAGTCAAAACAAAATGTATTGAAATAATGATTCTTCGTGACATGAGGAATAATGGAAAAGTGAAAAACACGGAATCAATAATATTCAATTCACTTAAAATGAACTTTCCAACATACTCCAGATCTAGATTCAAAGTCAGATGGGCGATGATGAACCTGATGGAGAATAATGGGAATTAATGGGTGTCCGAGTTGTTGGTGGAATATCGGAGGGAGTGGTACGGGCCATCTGGCCCATTGTTTCACGGGAGGAGAAGGAGGTGAAGTCAAGGGTGATCACGGAGGATTTCTCCTATTCTCCGCTTTATCCCTCCCACCTACGGCGTCCTCCGGACCATGCAAGAACCCATATGTGCCCTTATGAATTGAAGGCCTCTGGCTTTTAAAGGGTTCCATGCTCCCCTTGTTGACTCTCCTTTCCTAAGCATATTTCACGAGTGAAATCGAAACTAATTTCATTAGGAAGCTTCTCCGGTCACACACTTTGGATTGTCCTTCATGCATTGATAGTATTTCCTCCCCTCACCACTTAGGATTCAATTCAATAATCCACTAACGTGACAATCCTTTACTTCATTCTTAAGCATAAGAACTTATACAGACACCAGTAACCATCATATTTGTCACTCTATTTAACAGAAGTTTACTCAGGTACATAAAAAATTGATAAGAAGAAGATAAGATAAGAAGCGATTCATAAATTATAGTTCAATGCCTGTAACATGCTTCTTTGTATCTATTATTTATAACAATAATTTTTATATCTGCAATTTTTAAAATTATATTAAATTGGTAAAACTTATTTTTCTTTTTTACTTCAGTACATTAAAATGCACATTTTTATGCGGCGACTCACAAAATTGGAAAGTAAAGAGTTGAAAAATTAAATTTTGAACAAGACAAAAGGAAAATTGAACTGGTCCTTGAGGAAAAATACTTGAGAAACTTTTGATTACACTTGTTCCATTTTCCCTCGTATTTGTTTTTAATGGTCCTTTTTTGATTCTCTTATTATATTTGCTCTCTTCTCGACGGTGTTGACTGTGAGGGAAATTGGAGAAATTCTTCCCTGGCTTTTCTTATACATTTCTCCTACTTTCACTCAAGACAACATGTTTCCGTTCAATAAGGTGAATATACTCTTCGCCTCGCCTCGTGTACTGGCATTTCGGTATGAAAATGCATTGAGGAGGTTTATGATCTCCACCGCAGGAGAAGAGTTGGAGAAAAGATATCACTATCATATATTGAATTGCTCACCCTCGAGTTCCCCCTTTTCCTTTCAAATGTTGACTCTCTCGGCCTCGGCTTTTTTACTCCCAACTCTCAAGAGGATTCCTTTTCATATTAATCTTCTATGAGAAGAACAATTGTGTTTGCACTTTTTACTACTCTTCCTCCAAATGCTCTCTACAAATAAGGATATGATTCACTTTAATTCCATTCCTTTACCTCTTCATGAGGAACTCAGTCAGAGCCAACGGGTTAGCAACTTATTTACTTCTCTTAACTTGAGAACATCATTTCAGATTCCTACATATTTCAATCTCCTCAATTTATGTTTTCAAAATCTAAAAAGGAATTTTTTAAATTAAAAGTAAATAATAATTTTCAAAGACTATTTCAAATGTTTAAACTAGCATAAATATGCGTCAAGAAAGTTAGTTTAGCTACATAAAATAAGTAAAGGACAAATTTCAATCTCACTGACGTTGACTAATAAATGTAATTTAGGTTCCCACCATTAAGCAAATGAAGCAAATGGTTAATTTTACAACTTTGGGATATTAAAGTATATTGGCTCATTAAGAATGTAGGTTTGAGTAAGTAGAGTGGAATTAGGAAGGAACGACCCTAATTGTAACCAAATATTTAGATAATCCACGAGTATGGTGGGGGTTTAGCGGGTCGAGAGGGATTTCCTTTCTGACACGCGGCTGGCGTGTGTCTTCTGTTTCGCTCTTTTCAACCCTTTCACTCCCGCCTACATCATGCTCATGAAGGAAATCTCGGCAATTTCATCCTACTTGAATTCTCGAGTTCTTGACAAAGATGGATCAAAGCCTAATTTCATTCGTAAACACTTTTTCAAGTTAGCAAACCCATTTTGTCGAGATAATTTAACCACTTTTTATATTTTATTCCATTTAGTTCTCAAGTTCTACATACTTATTCAAATAAATTGTAAAATTAATACTTTTTTCTACATTTCCTTAAATCTACTACCCTAATTTCTTGCAAATCTCCTCACAAATAGACCGCCCTCACTTAGAAGCCGCAGGAATAAAACGTTTAAAATTTTATTTACTTATAAGCCTTATATTAGCCATCCTTGCATAGAAGCCGCCCTTGTTTATAAGCTGCAGAACAACCCTCAAATTTACTCTATAGGTCGCGGCCTATCTGCAAGGGATTAGGGTATTATAGTTATTTTAAATGTGAATAAGTACTTTGTTGAAGTTAGTTTTATACTTTTACTTTTATTCAAAATTATTTGTTAATAAAGTTTTTATTAGTTTAATGACATTTTCTAGAATTCTTTTTGAAACATCTATAACTGTGAATACATGAAGATTTATGTTTTAAATGAGAATGAGAAGGGTTCTCTAAAAGCACTTCATTTTAGAAATGAAATGGGAAATGAAAGGAATGAAAATGAACAAAACAACTATTTCATCTTGATCTGTAATGAATTTGAAAAGGGAAATGTGTTCAGAGTCGCTTTGAATTAAAATCTCATCTCGTCCTCATTGTAATTGATTTCTACCTGAGAGCTCGCGTCTGTTCTTTGTTCTCTCTCGGATCTCTCCTCTTTAAGCCATACATAATACTTCTCAATGCATTGTACAATATGTGGTGAAAAGAGGGGGGATAATGGGAACAGGTGTCGAGTTTTTAAAGGCGGAGATCTTTATCCGATTCTTTTCATTCATTTCCCTTTTTCCATGCTCGCTCAATGATGACAATGATGAGCTAATGGAACACCAGGGAGGGAGAATTACTCAAAACAAAAAGTCATATTTTATGGGACTTTTTGAGTATTTTCCCCTTTGGTGGCTCTCGTTAACGCGTATTTAGAGGATCTCTCTCGTTAATTGATTTATAGTCTATGATACATATAAATATTACATGCGTACCTTCTTATATTTAATGTACTGTTTAGGTTCAAGGAAAGCATGAAAAGGCTGTAAAATAATCAAATTAAATAGGCGAATCGAATCTAGCTACCTTTCATCCCCATATCCTCTTATCTCTTAATCTAAATGAGATTTCTGTTCGTTAGAATATCTAATTATTGATGCCTTATGTTATAAGTTTTTTTTATCATGAAGGCATCTATTTAATTTCAATCTCGAAATTTCATTTAAGTAAATACCAATGAGAATTTTTACATTCTATTCCGTTATTATCACTCCAGCAAATGTCCAACCTGTATAATTTGAATATAAATATTTCATGTTAAGAATATTAAGAAAAACTTTTTATGAAATTTTAACCTAATTTTACTAAAGAATTGAAACTATATTATGATATGAGTATCCATAAAAAATTGGCTATTAGATTAATTAAATTCATTGAATACAATGAAAAGAATTTTTCAACAATTCAATTGTGAATGGACCGGAGTTATGAAAGTTTGGGTATTTCTTGAGATTTGATTGTGATGGGGTGAAGTTTTCGGAAGGAAGGGGACGGAAGAAAGCATACATTCATGGATTCATGTGTTCGTGTGAATGGGGGAGGGAGGGAGTTTGGGTCGATTTCTCCCGGTTCCCCGCTGTTTCTAATCAAGGAGATTGAAGTGGGTGGAACTCCGACGGCCGACGCCCGCCAGAAACTCCCTCCCTCTCTCCTTCCTACACACACTCCGACAAATTAAGGGACCCTGTCACCTACCTAACACTCACATTAACCATCTCAAGGCCTTTCACTCTATTCGGAAAAAATAACTAAAGCACAAAATCTTGAAGCTACCATTAATTTACATCTCATGTCAAAACGTTCTTTTTACTTTAAATATTTTCTTTTTGGGATTTTATCATTTGATATCATAAGAATAATATTTTATTGAATAAAATGTCAATGTAAAATGTCAATAATTGATGATGAACTTAATCTGTTTATTTCTATAAGAAGATGACAATTTATTGTTTCATTTGTCATGCTACATTCAATATAGTATTTTAGATATATATGTATATATACATAGTATTGCAGATAGTATTTCAGTAGATTTCAGTTTTATAAACTGCCACTTTAATTTTAAGTCAAAATTCGTATGCTTAAACAATACAACAGACATAATTTCTTATCCTGAATTAAAAATTAAAATCAAACATTCCATTGTAAAGAAAAAAATTAATTTATTTAATTTATTCTTATTTGGTTTCATTTGACTTCATTTTGTTGATGGCATTTTATTTGATTTAATATAGATTTGGGTAATAATTCTAGTGTTTAAGGGAAGGATTTGATTAATAAAAATTCTTGCATTTTTTCTATTGGATTACATTATGCATCAACTTTACATAATGATAATTTTGAATGGCTAAAAAATTCTTGGCTCTAATATGTCTTCATAATAAATTATATAATTTGGAAATATTATAATATTTATAAGCTACAGATTATTTATTATTGAAACCTTTGAGCCTAAAAAATTGCTGTATAGGCCAAAAGTGTCTTCTATTTTTTGTTCCTTCTATAAATGCCAATTATCACTGCATGAAAAGTGCGTAAATGTAACAAAATAAGAAAAGGTAACTTTCCTCTGATATTGAATATATTTATACCGTTGTGATTAGTAAATGGTTTATCAATAAATATACACAAGTTTGAATTCTTAAACTCCAATTGCCCAATTTGTTAATATTGGGTTTCAAATTATAATCGAGTCAATAAAGGGTAGAATTGAATCCATAATAATTTCAACCATATTGGCTCGAAGAGTCAATAAAATGGTTTGATAAAGTGGGAGCCCCCGAAGTTGGAATCCGAGATGAAAGGAGATGAATGCAAAAATATTCATTTTGGCCCATAAATCACCTGTTACTTGTGAGGATATGAGAGTCTGGGGATTGTAAGGGATGATGAATTCATTAGCAGGACGGCGTGTAATGGTTGAGGGTGATCCGAAGGGTCCCACCCTTCGCCCAGTTGTCACGCAAGCATATAACCACCTGTCATCCTCCTCCGAATCTCCTAATGGACCACATTACCGAATGACCCATCCGACCCAACCAACACTTTTATTACCCTCCCGCACGAGACGACGACTCCTTTTCACTCCCGACTCAATAGACCAGGATATGCAGACTGTGCAAAACAAGGGTGCTCGTCCTTCCTCGGATCTGATAAATCATCCCTTTAATACTCCCTCTATTCCATTAAGGCTCTTAAATCGGCTCGGCTTATTACCTTCTCTTCCCATTTAAGCCCTGACGGTACTTTATCCTACTCTACTATTTCTTCACTTCTCCCTTTTCATTCCCTTCAAAGACATAAATCTACATGATTCAAATAAATATTTATAAATAAGCACAATACTCATATTACGATATAATATTGATCAGAAAATACAACTTTAATTTTTACAATTGATTACTATTTGAAGTTCTATTAACTTTAAGATTTTTTTTAACTTTTTTATGCCATTATTTGTGATCATTACATCATGAACCGGCTTAATGTAAATATTTTTGTTTTAACAATATAAATCGTTGTTGAAATGTATTAAAAGTAATGTAAGTTGAAAACACAATGTAATTTAAGTTAAGCCTTCATCAGAACGATTAGGAAGCTCAATTGACAAGAGTTGTCAATGGTTAAAGTAGGAGATTATGAGAGAAATGAAGAAGGTTGAAGTGCTGGTGTGCATGTCGAGTGTATGTCCAAGAGGATTAAAGAGGAATTAGGAAAAAGTCTTTTGTTGAGGATCCTTTTTGAGGTGAGATGCTTTGGTAAAATGTGCACGTGAGGGGCTTTCACTCATTTCGCCCTGCCCGACGTCCAGCCACGTGTGTTGTCCTTTTAGGTTAATTGTGGAGGATGAACAGGGAGATTTTTAAAACCCGAATTGCCCTGTTTTCCTCAATGGGGTGCGGACGGGCTCAATTTGCTCTCCTTCCCTCCCCTCATCAAATCATCATCATTTACTCATTTCCTCTCCAGTCCAGGCACCCGATGGGAACGAAACTTATACTTGACGGAGTGAAATGCAAAATAGTATGGTTTAAAAAGCCACGTGTGGGGGATGGCTTCTGGCTTCAAACACAATTTTAACACTTTTCTTTTATAAATTTTCATTTTTGTAAAGTTTGAAAATTTGAATCATTCAAATGGGTAGTTCGTGTATTTTCATTATTCTTCCATTCAAAGCTCTCATGCTTTACACAATCGGGAACAAAAGAGATTTTAATATCTCTCGATACACAGAGTGAACGTGAAGTTTTACAATAAGGCGCGTGGCCTTTTTTATCAATACTATTTTAATACTTCATTTTCTCGCATAATAAATAATATGATTCCAAGATTTATCATTAAAATTTTTTCCTTAATACCAGTTAAATTATCTGTATCTTAGCTTTTATTCTGGATATTGCAAAATTTACGATAACTTTTACTCATTTACTGAAATTATCCCTCTTTAAAAACACAAATTAAGCATAAATACATAGGTGGTTAATGTTTACAATAAAAATAGTTTATTGCTCTTATTCATATATACGGAATACGGATAGTAGTTGAGTTTCCATTGTATAAAACATAATGTTTTGGGACGTATCATACATGAAGTTGGGATACTCATATATTATATGTATGAGTGTGAAAGAATGGTTTATGAATTCATGACAGGAGGAAATAGCTCACTCATTCAATAAAAGCCAAAGTGTATGTGTCCTGGGTGAAGTATGGGAGTCTTTATAAGGGAGAAAGGAGAAGAGGGGATAATTATTCATCCACGCTGCTTCCCTCCCATATGGACGAACCTCGGGAAGAATGAATAGACTCTGCATATCCTCCCTGTCTGCGCTCCTGTTTTATGAATGTTTTTGAGGAGAGCCCTTGGGGAACATTACTTTTTATCCTCATTTCCCCTCATTGTCTCTCGGTTGGGTCCGGTGAGAGATTCCTGGTATATGCGAGAAAGCCCGGGCTATCACGACCAGCCTGGTTGGTCGTAAGTCAAGTGGAGACGACGGTAATTGGATTTGTAGGGGATTAGTCGGAGCCAGGGCAGTTGATCATGCGAGGAAGGAGACATCCACGGCCCACATCATTCCACCCTGAGGAACAACCATAAGTTCCTACAAGCTTCTCGCGAATAAAATCTTACATCCCTCATGTTTGAGAAGGATCGCCCACACAAACATCCCTCGGCTACACTCATCTCTCCCATGCAATATTCAACGAACAACTTCTTGCAAAATGCAAATTTACTCTACAAATCCTCCATTAAATTTAAGGCTCGCCCACCCAAAATAAACTGCTTTGTTTAAAGTTCGCTTCATGAATTTACTACCCAGAAAATACAATATTATTTACACTAAATAAACAAAAGTTCCTTTAAACTGACCATGAGTAAGAGCATGACATTCTTGATTATTAGTTGATCATAAATAATACGTAAATATTCTCTATCCTAAAATCAGAATCATATTGATATAGGTATACACAATTCAATTCTTGAAAATAATACTTTAGTTTGTAATAGCTTTCTACACCAACATAAATATAAAACAAATCAAATATGCTTATGTCATTAGTTCATTAGGTGTAACTTTTAATGGCATTAGTTTTTTTCATAAAAATCAATACGCTCTTTTATTTTGCTTAATTACGTCTGGAAGTTTCACCTGTTGCCCCTTGACCCCTTAGTTGCACAGCAGAAAGGCTTCCAGCCCGTGACGGATTGCGGAGACCCATTCCATTCACTGGAAACTTCAACAGTGTCGAGTGTGGATTGGTGAGGTAATTGCTTTCACACGGAAACCCCCATTGTTCTCTCATGGTAAATCAGAGACAAAAGCGTCTCATACCCTTAGACCTGTCACAGGAAGGAAAAGGGAAGTTGTGAATGAAGGGCCCGGCACGTGCCTCACATTTCCCCTCGTTCCCGCTATCCCCTATTGTCTGTTGATTCTGTGTGGTCTAAACCCTTTTTAATAATCACGTCCTCACTCCTTCGCCTGAGCCTCTCTTCCTAATTACTCTCCCACCCAGACTGAGAGTAATTTTCATATTTACAAATAAATATTCTCTCCTCCCGCACACGCCCGACTAATAGTAAAAACTTGCTTCAACTGTCATTAAATTTCAATTTCCCTCCAAATCCCTTTGAGACTCGGATAGGCAAAAATGAAAAAAAAGTACATACCTATATAGACTAGGTATATAGTCTGATAATTGTTAGTTGTATTGGCTATAACTTTGTAAGTACTTGTATTTATACACTACATTTGTATACACGAGAGTTTGAATGATTTTCTTGGGGTCTCGAGAGGGCCTTGGAAATTCAATTAGGTCTTTGATGTAATTTCTCCCAATGGTTCCTCGACTGCATTTGATATGCTTGTGAGTCTTGATGTGTGTGTGGAGTCTCTCGTTAGACCCGGCCTTCTCCCAATGGGGAACCAGAGGGTCAGAGGTTCTAACTCATTTCTAATTTGATTATCATTTGATTCTCTTACGATTCTTCTTTGTTTCCCATCTTTCCCCGCAGCCCCGACACTCCGACCAGCGTGAGGTCGTGGGAATTGGAAAAGAATATTATTCAATTATCCTTCCCTTGTATTTTCATTTTAAAAAGCGCTATTGCCAACCGGCACACTTCCATGTCTCTACTGGGAATCACTTTTATGTGCTTTTCCAGTTTCCAGCCTTTGGCTGCCATTGAGCCAAAATTTCATTAAGATCACAATTTATTTGTTTAATACTTTTCTTGATGCTTTCACTTATCGTTAGACATTAGTGAGTAGCATATTTTTTTAAATCAATTTATCAATGAATATTTTTTATAGGACGATTAGATTTATTTACTATGTTAATAATGTAGGGCAAGTGTCAGACAAACTACGTTAGTGTTCATTCTTGGGAGCTAGAAATGAATTTAAAATGAAAATTACCTTCAAGGGCTCGATTTCTTGAGAGGAGAGCGAGAAGGACGTCAGGTGTTGGATCATTCCCAGAGCTCCTATGTTCGGTGACAAGGTTGAGGGGTGGAGGTACGCTGCTTTGTGGAGGCATTGCCCCGCCCAAGGTCCCACTACCATTTCTTAGTCCCGCAAAGGCCGCTGGTATATGTCCCCCAGATGGAGAACCCATTCCGGAATCTGATGGACTCACGAGGGCCGCACACATATTTTTAATATACTATCACAGTCGGCGTCACTCACCTTGCCCTCTTCACTCCTAAATACTCGGATCTTACACTTAATGACAATGTGCTTTAATAGGAAAGCGTCCCTCGGACTCAACAGGATTTTTAATGCAGGGAAAAAATGTTGAAGATGAGTCGTGAGAAGTGCGTAAGATATAAATGAATTCCCTGGTAGATAAATCGTTATATATGGGGAATTTGACTCAGTTCCTCCTCCTTTTCCTCCGATGGTCATTCGGGGAAAGTGGGAATATTTCGGAGGAAACTTCCGTGACCGACCACATGCGCCTCTTTCACTCGGTCTCAGGTCCTCGTGGCCAATAGGGTGGTTGACGGGAGTGGCGAGCCTGCAACTGCGCCAGGGTTAACTCCCTCGTCCTCTTCCTTCTCCCTATCCAAATACAACAGTACGGAAACTGGAAAACTACAACTGGAAACCCAATCCTTATATCTCTTCCTTGTATTGTTCAGTTACAATTTTTCTATGAAAATTCAAGATGAACAGAAGCATCGAATTTATATATGCATTTATATTTGGTGTAAGTATATCAGGTGCATCTATAGTACATCTTCCAGGAATTTATATTAGAAGCACAAGAAGTATAAATGGAATATTACCGTTATATGCTTTTTACAATGCTTTTCTCCTTTGATGCAACGAGTGCAAGTACACAGCAAGTACAGAGCGATATTACAGGAAGGTATGACTAGACTGAGAAAGTATAAAAGTATATAATATATCTACTTACTTACAAAGAATTATTTAGTAAAGAAAAAAACCTCAATGGTAAGAGCATGCATTTGGATAATTTCTCGAGCTGAGTTTCCTCATAGAAGGAAAAGATGAACTTTCTCTCACTCTGTTTGATTTCATTCCATTATCCGCCCCACCCTTCATCCTCCTCTCTCATACGTTTTCACTTATTTGGATCCACTCTTGCCCCTCAGCTATTCCAACATGAACAACTGAACAGAGTTTATAAACCAAGAAAACTTTTCATGCAAAGTTTCTCCTATAGATTACATACCAATGGAAAGAAGTAAACAATCTTTAAAAGTTTCCTTAAACTTTTACCATCTAATCCTACTCCTTTCTTTTGACTTTTTTGGCTTTGTAAATATTTAATCCTGAGTTATATAAGGACCATGTGGGTTTTTTGCTTCACATAAATGTGTTCAGAATTTTTAATACTGAATTGTTCTTTCAAACATTTTTGGACTTTGAATGATTTAAAATAAGTCTCTTGGGTGTAAAAATGGAGTGTAATAAAGTAATCAATAAGTAATTCGGTGAGACATTTTCTAGGGAGCAGAATGTATGAATTGTTTTCTCCGAGGTGAGATATGAGACTCCATTTGGGTATGTCAAGAAGGTGATTTTCTCCTCGGCCTTTTCTCGCTCCTCCAAATTACTTGAACAAATCAGAAAAGGATGGTGGAAATGAACACCAAGGCATCTCCCGGTCCCGCCGACACTCTCGAGAATTTCCCCTCAACCCTTCGCATTCGAGACTCAATTACATTAAATATTTACTTTGAATTTGCATACTCAAGGAACCCCCTCAACTCATCTTTACCAATGTGATGGAATTGTCTGAAAAATTATACCATGAAATGCGCGTATTAACTTACAATTCATTATTTTTTCTGTAATATAAGGAACCTTAATTTAGAATACTTCTTCGTTTAATTATTGCGCTTAGGTAAGTATATTACTTTCAAGTAAAAATATATTTTAAAGCTTGTTTGTAAGATATTTTTCCCCTTTGATTTTATACTGGCATAATTGTTCGTATGACCTGAAATATAGTGAAATGGATAAACAATTTTGTTTTGCCAATTTAGCAAATATTTGTTGGAGATAAACATAAATAAGTGCTTCATCAAAGTAAAGTGCTTCAATAAGTAGGTATGTAAATACTTATTCTATACTCGTGAATTCTTCATTAGTCTAATATGTAAAATAATAATTAATTGATTAATAAATTCTGAAAGATTTTAAAGGGGCAACCCAAATGGAACCCAAAGGGTTTCCTTTCCACAACATGTATTTTATTTTATTAAATAATCCTCTTCGTTTAATTAATGTTGAACATGGGGGATAAAAAGGCTTGATTTAAAATTGATCAATCAATCAGGTTAAAAGAGTTTTTCTGTTCGGGACTCTGAGTGAGTGGTGGGATATATTATACAGACGAGAGACTCGTAAATATGAGTTGCATGACTTAGGACAAACGATGGGCGGAACGAATTTCTTCCCATTTACTACCAATGCACGAATCCTGCTTTCCTACTCCGTTTTTATTTCATATCTTATTGATGTCTTGTACTCTTGAATGAATAGTCAATATTCTTACTTTGAATATGATTTTGTCTATGATTCATTTCTAAAATAGCATTTCAATTAACTTAGTTATTTCATATTCGATGGAATACAAGTTATAATTTTATTCTTATTGTTAGCCACCTTAAAGTTAGCATTGATTCTTATATTCTTTTTTAATAGCAAGTTTATTAGGTGGGGTATGATATATCTCATGAAAATTAGATTTATGTTTTGAATTGTAATGTTTCATTTAAATTGTAAAAGTTCATTACGTAGTCGAAAAAATTTCTAGCACTAACAAAGCAAGTCTACGGTCATTACATAGGAAAAGCTTTGCACACGTTTCAATGTGATCTTTGAGATCGTATCCGAGCTCGGATGTTCAAGTTTGGGTTAGAGGAAGATAATGAAGCTGTTAGAAGTAAACTGGTGTTTAAGAAGACAAAAGGGACCTGACCTTCTCACTGGTGTTTTTGAGTCCAGTTGGGACATTTTAAAGGTTCTCCTCCCCTCGCTGGATGATAAAAGTCATGGGCGAGGAGTTATTCGTATTTATGTACCCTGTCCCGTGAAAGCCCGGGTTTCTTTTCATGGTGTAAGCCAGTGACAAAGACCCCCTGCAGACCACACCATTTGGCCAATTCACTCATATCCATTCCTCTCGTTATTTACCCTCGATAAATGAATAAAAGAAGATCCCATCAATAATAAGGCTTATGCCGCACCATCACGTACATCATTAGATTCTTTAGCGAATTAACTCTAACCTAATAAGAATAAAACGAATATAAACCAAATCGTTTACTATTTGCTCTAATTCTAATCAATTTTATCCAATATTAACAATAAATTGAAATATTTGTTTTCATAAACAATTTCTCGTTCAACGATATCTAAAAAGTACCTTTCTGACTCTGAATCCAAATTTCTACTAGAATTCAATAATTTTAACAAGCTGTGTAAAGGATTTGACTTTTTCTCAATCCTTTGTCTTATTAGGCATTTGTCCAATAATTATATTTAATTCTTTAAGTCAAAGTCGATATTCAAATCCAGATAAAGATTTTGCTTCGAGAATTCCTAGAATTTGTATTTATTTGAGTTAAACTACAAAAAGATAAAGAAAGGAAAATTTTATTGTCGAGAGTTGGATTTACATTAAAGAAGTTCGTGAATATTATTATTTCTTAAGAGTAATTGGGTGACTCAGAGTTCCTCAGAGATCTCATTATTTATTCCAATTAGCTCTTGGGTCTGAGGAGCTAGGGAGCTAAGGGAAAGGAGCGTAATTAGAAGGAAGGGCTAAGAAGGAACAAATGAGGGTAAATCCTTTCTTTCGAGTGTTTTGGATGAGCGTGGAGGCCCTTGGAGAGATGAAACGATCTGGAGAGGGAAGGGGCATTTCCAAATTCAAGTCCCAAGAGGAAAAACGGGCCCAACCCCCCTTTTACAAATCTCATAGCGATCCTCATTCGATCCGCCGAGTCAATCGAATGATCAGCATATGAAAAACGCCAGGATCCCTTCTCATCCCTCTGTACACAACCTTTTTATTCACTTTTCCAAACACACGTCCTTCTACAAACCGAAAAATTGGCTAATTTACCCAATTAGCTGATTTATCAACACTCAAATTCTCATATACATAGTATATTTAGATGTTATATATATATACATATTGTTGGTGAAAAATAGTAGCAATTTTAAGTTAAAATGAGTAATATAACTACTAAATAGATACTATATTTCCATATGCAAATAGGAGAAAAAATTAACTTTTTGAAATATTAGAATTAAGCGAAAGGAATTGATTATTACAATTTATGGAGGGTGTATTTATTTAAAAATTATAAATAAATAACAAATATTTTATTCTTTATATATATTATTTATTGTGTGTATTATTAGTTTTTTTTTATTCTCGAGGTCTTCAGTAGAGGAAGAGGAGTTGAGAGAGGAAGAAGTCCTTACATCTACAGGGCTAAAATGTAATTTAAAAGCGATGGGAAAGCTGAGATGAAACGTGAAATTCGAAACGTTCATTTTGAGAAGGGCAGAGTCCTCTTCTCTACAACTGTTTCAAGCGGGAGTTTTGTTCCAGAGGCCTAGCAGATGTCTCACAGCCCCAGTTGGCTGGACAAAAACGGATCCTTTTCCCCTCCTCAATCCCGAAGCCCCGTTTCTCAATCCTTAACTTCCCTGTACCCGGCATTACTTCGTGATATTTCATTATTTTTATCACTTTATATTTATTTACCTAAACAAATTCAAAGATGCGATTAATCGTCATTTCATCACTAAACTGAATAATATTGATCATTTTTATCAATATAAAAATAATATGCTACACGTTAAATATAAATTAAAGATAGTTACGCATCATTCTTAATACTCAAATTATGAATGAACTTAAACATAATGTTATCGTCATACTTTTATATGCATAATAATGTTAATTTATTCGTTTATTGACTTTTCTATATTATAATTTTTATAATAATGTTTATGCTTTTTGTTCGTATTTGTTTTTGTAACTTAAGAAATAGAATCAAGGTTGTTTTTGAGTTCATGACTTGTTTTCTCATTATTATTTTGTGTGGAGTAATGAAGCGTTATGGTATGAATTAAAAAAGATTGAGAAGGTTAATTAAGAGGCAAGTGGAGCATTGATTCTTATTAATGATGATTGGCAACGGGACTCGTGGGGAAGAAGACATTGCTCTCTCCTGAGACTGTACCGAGGAACTTCCTAACAAGACGCACATGCCACACTCTCCATATTTCATCCTGAGCCAAGACAATGATGAGAAAGTGCACTCGACGCACCATATTGCCGATGATGTTTGGAAGATAAGGAATCAAATATTGCGGGCGGTATAATGAACGAGAGGCTCGTGGAATCAATAATTAAACTCATTACGGGGAAACAAAAGGGCGCCCGGTTGGATTGACGAAGATAGGGAGTCTGCGAGGTTCATTAATATTTGTTAAATTGGAGGCCGAGTCTGTCTCTCTCAGCAGAGTTCATATTAACGAGAGTTCCCCTGCAAATATTCAGGAGGCCCTCATTAACGCCATCGAGCCTCTTTCCATTTGATTCCAGCAAGCCTGAGGGCCCGAGACTCTAATAATGATTCGCCCTTCAGGCACGATGCGACTAATTGAAAATTAAACTTATAAAATCCATCAAATTTATCCCGGCACCATACATACGGATACGTAAAGAGGAAACTCGGAGTCTAATTCGGATCTCTATTTGTTCAAACCGCCCCCAATGAATTTCCGATCCGGCTATTCTCTTTTAATTGAATTCCTCATTTCCTGATTTTCAATTAAAATTTAATACTCTCATCACGCCTATAGCATATTATGTACTCATCGTTAGTTGAGAAATTCTCTGCTAATGTTTACATAACATAAATGCTATTTACTAGTAATTGTAATTAGCAATTACCAAAATAAATAGCATGGCGAAATTGTTCCAAGTGTAAATACCAAGAATATTCTCATTTCAAAAGTCTATACCTTGTTCATCAAGCTTCTTGTTTCCGCTCTTGAATGAAAAATGGCCGCATTGAAATGAGTAATTTGATTAAAAGACCCAAGTGTCGAAAAGTGTATATTTAAGGTTAGCGAATTGAAAGTTGATGTTCGAAGGGGTTAAGGAGGACTGTCGTGAAGATTGAACTCGTCGGAAGACTCAAGTGGAAAAAAGAGTATTGGGAAAGGGCGTGAAAATGAGGTTCCTTGCCACGTAAAAGACTTGTAAAACGGATGAGGAGAGTGAGTGAATGTGGAGAACCCGGCGGTATAGGAATCCTCTCTATCTTTCCCCCAACTTTCTGTTGATCTAGCTTCCCATCCTATACTCTCTTGTATATCTCAGATTGCATTATCTCTCCCATCTCAGCCCACCAAGATTTCAAGAGTGACTTTCTCAGCTTTTCTCGGTTCAATCAAGTCAAAGGAAGTCAAAGCAATCTGAATCGAAGACGACGAGCCAAGACTCAATTTGGACGACGAGGAGTTTTTTTAAACATCCATGAAGAGGAAAAACGCGGATTTGGAATTCATCGACTCTTCATCTCTCTCATAGCTATAGCCAGGTTCCAGCGAAAGGAGAAATCAAAAAATATAGTTGAGCAAAATGTAGCATGAGATTCTCCATCCAACACGCCACAAGGAAACTACAGGCCAAAAAACATGACAATGACGAGCATAAGCAACCAGACGGCTTCGTTTAAATTAATCAATCAGAGATCACTTGAGGAGAAATCATTTTTTTCCTTAGAAAAACCTCCTTTGCTCATTTTTGATTTCAATCAGGAACGACCAATGGCCGTCTTGTATATTATTTATTTTATTCATGCGTAGTTAACTATATTTTACTCTCCAGTAATTTTCCGTGACATTTTAAGACGTCATTATACTATATAAAGAAGATATTATGTATGATATTTTATCATATCCCTTTATATGAAATGTATATTGGGGACTCGTCCTCCTCCCGTCTGTCGTTTTTCTTCATCTGTTCTTGCCTGGGAGGCTGATTGGAAAATTGGGAATAAGCCGTTCCTCGTTTGCGGGGTCTTCTGAGTGCCTCAGGACTCGAAATTGATCAAATCAAATCAAGGTTGATTGGCTAAATGGCAAATTGGATGATTGGATGTCAAACAGTGGGGACCTGCGAGGTATTTTTCTCGCCTTCTTCCTTCTCCCACTCAAACTTTATTCATAAAATACATACGTTCCATATGGAATTTCACCCTATTACATCCTTAACGAATTCGGAGAGTTTTCGCACTAGGATGGACTTCCTGAGTGTGGTCGTCTTTCATGTGTGGGATTTTCTCGTGGGTGTCAAAAACTAATACGCGGCGTGTTTTCTGCTCAATTTAACACTCTGAGTGATTCTCGCAAGGTTCAATGTGAAATCTGTTTGAGCTCAAGATGAAGGCAATTCTGAGGAATTGGTCTGTGGATGTGTGTACAAAATGCCTCGAGGTTTAATTCTCTCATTTCCGCATCGGCATTTTCTCTCATATCGAAAGTCCTACTGGGTCTTTTGATTTGATTCGAGAGAAATTTGTTAGTGATCAAGGGTTTTGAGCTAGAGAAAGATTTAGAAGTCTTAGGTGAGCTTTTCTCTTTTATTATTCATTCAATCTGGTGGAATCGGTTCCCTCGGCCCTCCCAGCCCAATTGAATGTATGGGAACCACAGAGGATCCAATTCCTCTCTTCAATCGCCGGACCTGGGGCGGGTTCGAGAAGGGAGAGAAGAATTGACTTCATCGCCCTCCCATGCCAAATCCCTAATAATTCATTCAAATCAACCTTTCTTCCCAAGGAAAAACCAATTTGAACTGAACATTCTGAACCAATCTGTTTCTTATTTTCTCACCCTCATCTTCTCATCTGATTGCGAGAGCAAGAAGGAAGAGAGGAGTTTTCCATTGATGCCTTCAATTTGATACTCCTTGTTTGGATGAAAAATTCAAGAGATTGGTCTTGTATTATTAGGCAAAAGGAAAATTGTCCAAATCACACGTTTTACCACTACATACCGCAGAAGTGAACAATAAACAAGTTTGATCTCATGTCTGACTCTAAATTTAAACTTTCTTCAAAACTTGCTTTGAACATGTTGAATAACATTATGGCCGATTTGATGAGCGTGTTTGTCCATATGAAGGCCATTTTGTATTGAATGTTAAAAATTGCCAAGTGTTTGTCAATAGAGGAACTTTCGCCTGGCCGATGAGAGATTGAATAATATGAGAAGAGCGGAGAGAGTGAAAGCATTTTATTTGTGTTTGAAATGTAAATTGAATCTTTCTCCGTCCCTTCCTCGCCTGTCGCGCCGAGGGATGCCCCTTGAATCTCTCGAGGGTGGCCGAGGAGGAAAGTGGAATAATAAAAAGAGTAAATGGAAGGTGTCAGAATCAGGTATGGACACCGGGAGAGTGGAATTCTCCCCCTCCTTTGACTGCTCGTCTGAGACATAATGTCCAGTTTTTAAGTTGAGCAAAACGAAGATTTCCTTTCTTCTCTTCGGGAGGCCGTGCGGATAGTGATTTTGTCCAGAGGAGAGGAAAACGCCCGAGATTTCGTTCCTGGTCAATTCTCCCGTTCGTTTTCCTCGGGGAGAAAACAATAGGGGATCTCTTACCGAGAATCCGGGCTTGTCACCACCATATGACACACGGCTCCTCCGATCCCTCTGGCAAATACATATAATAATCTATACAATAAGGAACCAAACCCCTCCTGCCTTTCATCGCCCTTTTCTAACCGCCATTTCACGCCCTGGGAAACCCATTAATTATCCGCTCTCTCACTTAATTTATTCAAAATATTCATTTAATGACCTTTCAATCATGCGGAAACTCAAAGATAATTAAATGTCTCCCTTTATAATTATTCTTCAAACTTGTAATTAAATTCTAGAATCAAAATTGATTAAATTGATCTGTAATTAACTGAATTAACTTTTCAATTGAGAGCCCCACGTCATTTGCATATTATTCCATGGAATAATTTATTATTTTTTTGCTCAGATATGAAAGAAGAGAGGTGAAAAATAGAAGTGGCTAATTGAAGAAGAGGTGTAATTATAAATGTGATAATTTGCTCCACCTGTTCAGATTATCATCTCGAGTGGGCGGAGATGGAAATTAAAGTGAGCTTTCTGTGAGAGATTCCACTTCGTTGCAAGACAATGACAATAATTGCAGAGAGACAATTTGTGTTTCTTTTTCAATCCTTCTCTCTGTTTGTATCGTCAGGAGCGAACGTGAAAGAAAGGTTTCTTGGACGGAGGAAGAAATAAAAGACCATTATTTGACGGTCGCCCATCATAATGATTTTTAAACAAAGGGAGTGTCGTGTCAGGATGACTTTCATACTTTACCGAAAGAGTCAAAGTCTCACATCCCATCTCATTTTCATATCATTTATTATTATTATTCAAGTATAGTATGTATAATTATTCACAGACAATCTCACAAATTCTGAACAAAACATTTTTTCATTAATACTAAGTATTTTACCAACAAGTATGAATTACATAAAAGTTTGTATGCATTTGTTTCTCTCAAAAATTCCCACGTAAATAAATCCCATTTATCAATTTGAATATTGTTCCCATCCATAAAGATGTTCAACAAAATCCAAGATGCAAAAATATAAATATTCTTACTTAATTTAATTTAATTGATTTCTTCGATTGAACGTAATAATACGAACCAAATCTTTTCTAAAACATCAAATAGGATTATTTTCTTATTCAATCCAATAATGAATTAAATTAACAAACAACAAAGCCACAAAACCTAATACGCATAACTAAGCAAATAAATGCAATAATGAGATAATTACATAATGTCGGTAATTGGTACTAGATAAATAATATCAACAAATAATAATTATGAGATAGCTAGCGTCTGACGTGAGTATAATTTCATCATTGGAACAATTATAATGGCCAAGCACTACCAAAAAGCGCTTCCCAATGTTAGAATACAATAAATAATATTAACAAAATATAGGGGAATTGGCATAAAGTTTATTGAGGTTCCTATTATTCCTATTTCCTATGGACGGAACACGAATAGATAGAGAAGTCAGCGTAGAGGTTAGTTAAGGCCTTAAGGCTATATAGTAGAAGACGGATTTGATAGAAGGTGGTCGAGCTGATATAGTTCTTTCCCCTTCTTCTTCGTCTCTTCTGTGAGTTCGGAGGTCTCCACTAATCATACCTAAATATTGACCAATTACACTAACGAGCTGCCAGGCTCGCATTCATTCACATGAATCCCATCTTCTTCTCTCCGAGATCCTTGGAAAACTCCTCGAGATTTCCTTTTCGTTCAGACGGCCCGGGCTTTTTCCCCAATTACTCTCCTCCCCCCACAATAATGAAGTGAAGAGGAGGAATCGACATGAATTATTAGCCTTCCCTCCACCGACCGCCGGAGTCCCTTCTTAATTTAAATGACTCCAATTATTACTTTCTTGGCAGACGCGGACGGAAAGATAATACAAACAATCGCCGCCGCCCCTATGCATCACTTTTTGTCTTTCCTTCCCAATTATCTCTCGTGGGTCTGGAGTTGACGGGATTAAGTCCCGCTCTGTCTCTCAAGAATCCAAATAACAAATTCTCAATTACCCAATACAATACAAAACTCTAAACTTATAATTGTGTGTATTTACCTATTTTAAATAAACAAATATTTGCATCATTCAATCAATAATAATGAGCCTCCATTGTACATAAATAATATTTAGTTTATAGTTTTCATTCATATACAATATTAAGTTTCATAAATACATCCTTAATAAGTAGAGCCAAACGGCTATATATCCTTTGTTTGGTAAAAATTTTAGTCAATTAAAATTAAAGGCCCTTTTCATCATTAGGTTTTCATATATCAATAAAAAATGAAGAAGGCACTCTTGATCAATTGTGCTTAGTTAAAATAAGAATAACGAAGAAGAAAAGAGAAAAAAGATGATGGGACAGAAGATAAAAGAACACGCAGTACTAGAAATACTCTTTCACTAATTAGCTCTTCAACTCCCAAATTCAGATCGGAATATCTCCCAGAGAAGATTTTAAAAGTCATTTAAAAAAGCTTTTTTCAAGTTAATTGAAGTGCGGTATTTTGAATTTTTGAATTTAATAGTTATAATATAATTAAAAATAATGCTTAGCTTTTTAATTTATATTTAATTAATTTTAAATTAGGATTATATAAATTGAATTATTTGGTGGAGTGAGTAAAAGATGAATGGGATGATTAGAATGATATTGAAGACCGGAGAATTCATTTTCCATGGGCTCAAGTGAGAGATTAATTAAGTATGTATGCCTGTGAGTGAGTGTGGCCGGAGGGCCGGGTGGGGTTCGGAGTGCGAGAGACTCATTATCCCAAGCTCCGTTCTTTAATTAAGCAATCCATTCCGGATCGGCTCTGTTCGATTACTTTACGTATGTTGCCCTCATGAAATCACCACATTTCGGCTCGCCCGTTCCCCTTCAAAGATTTCATTTACCAAATGCACCAAATGTCCCTCCAAATTCCCCCGCTTTGGAGCAGCAGAGGAAGGTCTTAATTGGTCTCCTTCACCATTCTTGCGGGAGTCGGAAGGAAAGGGAGAAATCAATCACTCATTCATTTCTCTCGGCCCAATTAAGGGAAGGTTTGGATTCGAAGCTATTTACGACCTAATGATGCTCCACCTAGTCAAATACCCCTTTCTTGTAATCTATATTACTATTATTATAGCATCTTTTGCCATACGATTCACACTGGTATATTCAAGACAGGGATGGAAAATAATATAAAGAAGTGAAGTATGGGTCATATGAGTTTATGTAAGTAATAGCCGAAGTAGTGTAACTAGCATGTAAGTATGTTTTCTTTCTTGGAGAAGTTCCGGCGTTCCCCAGCCTCCGCACTAACGAGCTGTCCCGAACTCGATCCCGGGAGATTACACTTTACCCCAGCTCCCTTTATATGAGATCGCCCCCTATATACATCCTTTCAGACCCTAACGAACGAGAAACAATTAAAGTGGAATAAACTACGTATTTCCCCAATTAGTCGTGGACCATAATGAGGGGATCACTTCTCGTAAGTCGATTCACGACTTAATTCCACTAAGAAAGAACACATTTCAAATATATTCCTACAAATATCCTTATAATATACTTTTATATATCCATGTAGTATATGAATATATATGAAAATCCTTATAGTTATAATGAGAATCTTTGTGAAAGGTTATCATAGGATATATACTGTGATGCTTACAATTAGTAATGATATACATGTGTACGAGAATATATAGAATATATATAGAATACATGGCTAAAATACATGGAGTAAGTAATACCCCCAGTTCTCAAATGAACCCACAATTTATCCCACTTCTTTTCTTCGGTTCCTGATTGCGGTGGTTCATTGAGAACTTCGTTCCCAACTTTATTTCTACGCTCATTCTTTAACTCCCTGAGAATTGGAGGGATAATGAAGGAACTTGAGTCATCTTTAATTAAAGATCGATTTATCAAAAGATTACAAAAGTTTATTCGGACCGATATTCTTACTTAACGCACATCATTAGATCTAATTATAACGTGTTTTGACCCAAAATAAATCCACAATTTCGCAAAAACACTTGTAAATCCATATAAAATATTTATTTTATTGACTAATTAAGTGAAATTGTAATTATTCCTCCTGTGTTATTATTTCGTTAAAATAAACAAGGCTGGATCTGGAATAAATAGGGAAGATAATTTTGATTGTAGTCCAAGCACTTGCAATGTTTATCTTAAAGATGGGGTCTAATAAAGCTTGAGGCAGTAATCAAATTAGTGATGAATTCAGCTCAGTCAGTCATCTTCATTAGAGTAATTATGGGATGTACCTGAGGAGAGTGTATGAGAGGGGTTGTGATTGGACGCTATTCTTCCTTCACATTAAATTAAGGGAGTAATTCGAGAGAAGGACGGGGCTCAACAATAGCAGCGTAATTTCGGAGGTGGAGGTGATTGGGAGATCCTCATTTATTGAAACCGAGAGATGAGCTATGGGAATCATCCGTGACATTAGGTAATGATCCCGACGAAGCTCCACCACTCCTGCCGCCCTAACATTTATTTCCTCTTCTAATTAGACAAAGTGTCAGCCTTTCCCTCTCCAATCTTACCAATTAACTGATTACAAGGAACGAGGCGCCATTCCCTCCAAACTATTCCACACAGTAGTATGAAGAATGAATGAAATTCTAATATATGAGATCTCTCTTATATATTGAAAGGATATGTAAAAGACATTATATTTTATATATTCGCCTATAATACCTATTAAAAAATATAATTTATAGCTTATAAAATATTGAGTTACTATTTATAAAACACAGGCACCTTAATACCCTATGAAGCCCTGTATAATCTCTATTCTAAAATAAGAAGATTCATTAATTTCGGTCTCTTTATTAATCTTGAAGTTATTATATTCTTGACAGTTGATAAGAAGTTATAAGAAAAAGTTTAGGATCCATAAGAAGTTTTGAGAGTAGGCACGTACCTATATTGTTTTATTTAATGTAAACATTTATTTTGTCAAATATATACTGACTTAAATTTTATAGCTAAACACTTGATATTGTGTATGGTATAAGTTTATCAGGATTTTATATAAAATGGCTTAATGGTATTGCATCAAATATTAATTAATTATAAATTAATAATATATTTAACAAAAGTTATTTGGGTTAATATTTTGAATAATAAGGTAAGACAAATGATAAGCTTCATGAGTATTATAGCACGTTTTACTTACCTAACCAAGTCTTTTAAACCTCGTTGATGAATCATCATATAAATTCTCGTTAATTATTCCAAAAGCTGATTGTGAGTCTTTTACTCCGAAGGTTTCAATGAGCTATAATAATCAATTTAAAGCTTTTAATATTAATTATGAGACTCTCATCGCATAATTCAGAAATCCTCAAATAAACGTACAACAGATAATAATAATCCAATTTCAATGAGATTCGTGTTAAAAATGAATATGTGAGCACAAATGGAAATATAATTCGGGAAATATCCGAATAAGTTATAATTTAAATTCAACATTGGCTATATTGAAAAGTAAAAGAAGTATATAAATTAAAAGGATTGCTATATCGGAACACACACGCCTCTAGGATCACTCTTATGGTATAATAATGAACAAGAAAATATATTTTCTTTTCCCTTTGTAAAGCAATTAAAAGTTTTTAGATAAAATTCACATTTATACAACCCATTTGTGTTCTCTGTGTGATTGTTAAGAGAGAATTCATTAAAAAGTGTTTTTCCGAAAAATAATGAGGACGGATATGGAAGAGTTTTTGTACAATTTGAACAAGGCAAAGTTTTATAAAAGCGGATTTCAATTTGGAATCCGAGGAGTTGAAATTAGTGAGAGATGTTAATTAAAGCCGGCGCTGCTTCTCCACCGACTTCTGCGGCCCCACAATTAACCACTATCAACCTCCCTCATCTCCCCTTTAACGTTAAATGAGGGTGATAAGGTAGAATATAATTGGATGGCCCCATCGGACCTAACAGCTGATTAGTTTAATTATTATCGTTACTCCTTCGCCTCAGTTAATTGCCCCTTCTGCCAATGAAGAGGGGCTTAAAGCATTTCCTCTAAACCTAATACATGTTCATATAATAAGACGTTCAATATTTAAATTCATACTGGCATTCATCATATGACCTCATTGTCGTCTAACACCTCATATATAAATACATACTCTAAATAATGAATCCATTAATCTTTTCTTATATATGCAAAGTAGGATATTTAAGGGTGCGAATGGAACAGCCTTTGATATACATATTTATGATGGAATGGACTCTTTGTATTAATTTCCCTTCACTTTATAATAGTAGTTAAAAGGAACGATTATCTCTGAGTAGCAAAAGGAACATGGACGAGTAGGGCATATAAAACTCGATGCATATACATAATATAAAATAATTGGAGGGAGTTAATGATTAAATATATTTGCTCATTAAAGAGGATTCGAAACTTCCATTGCCAATTAAGCTCCTCCTTATAATAATCCCATCAAAGCCCATCCCATCTACTTTTAATTGCGGTGGAAGGTAGACAGTCTGCTTGTATAAAAAACATGGATTGCTGGCTCTTCCCCGCCAAATCATATTAGGATATTGCATTGCTTGGCTTAAGTACAAGACCATGGATTGCAAGAATGTAATGTTAGTCATGTGGAGACGTAACAAGATTTAACGAAACAATTGAGTGTTAGATTCCAATGAGCAACGTTTCCCTCTCTCATCTCACTTAAAAGCTCTGAATGGCTATACGGAGTCATTTGATAATAATATAAGGTTCATCATTAAGTCAAAGTTAAGTTGAGGAGTTAAAAAATGAGATGGATGAGGAATGAGATGAACTGACTCCAGAGGTGAATACGAGTGACCCTCATAATAATAACAATAATAATAATGGGGCGAACTCTTTATAGATATAAAAACTAATGAGCTGAAATGATGAGAAGAATACAAAGTAATTGGAGGAAAAAACCATTATTCACGTTATGTGATAATCAAGACCATTCGGTTTTTAAAGAGCTCAAAAACTCATTACTTTTATACACAATTGCATATTTAGTGCCAGTAGGTTTTGGAAGTCAATCAGAAAAAGTGAGCGCGTATACCCAGGATACATTTGCATTAAAGATGTTAAATAATTGCCAATTACTTTGCATTTTAATGCATAAATCATTTACTCATTTTATAAATTCATTGTTATTCCTTGGCTTTTTTAATTGTCTTTATGATCTTGTATATATTACAATATATATGTAAGGCCTTTTAACCATGAGATTATTCCTTTTAATATACATAACAAAGATTTAAGAATAAATGGTCGGAGTTTTTCTGTAGTTTGAAATTGATGCTCTCATCATTTTTTCCCTTTCGCTCAATTTCCAATTATTTCCATATGAGTCAACAATATTAGCTGCTTGAGACTCTCCAAGCCCTCGCACATTGAGGAGAGAGAACGATAATTGGATATGGTTATTGCTTCTCTATTAGGTATGAAAGAGGTTGAGGGGAATGAGAGGAATTTTCGCCTACTGCGAAGGTGTCGGGTGGAAAATCAAAATGTTTATTGGATGAGGTATATATAAGTAATGGTAATATGTAATCAACTCGCCCGGTGGCGTAATATGAGTCTTTGGATGGCCCATTCCAATTTCGTAAATGAGAAAAGCTTCATTGGAATGATCCTAATTAGAATCATAATTACCATAAAGACCTTTGAGTTGTGATGATGAGTCTCAAGGAGATGAAACTTACTGTGGAATGGGCTATACCCAAAACATGTGTAAACTATATATAAATTGTATACAAGAAAATATAGTGGATAGTCCTGAAGATTTTTTCTAATTGGGATATAAGGGAGAAATATAATAATGTTTTTGGCTGATACGTGGAATGGAAAGAGTCCAATTAGGTCCATCTTCTCTACTCTTAATTGGCCACACACAGATGCGTCTCCTCGTTGGGGCAGAAGAGGAAAGGATGAATCCCTTTGACTCATCTCTCCTCTTTACGACCTCACATCCCTCCAAATCCCCAATCTTCCTCAAGGGCCCAAATTCATCACTTTAATACCAAAATATTAATTATTACTCCTTTTTAGAGCGAGAGGAACATTTTGAGTCAGTTGAATAAAACTCAATTGATTACCCTTGTCTGAAGAAAGAAATGCCATTTGAATTCATTTGAAATATTTTATGAGATTATAAAGTGTAAAAATTTAAGGATTATAGATATTTTTCTTTAGAATGTTAAAGCATACTTTTGTATCATATAATTCATAATAGGTATTTAGAAAGAGGATATTATGTATCCATAAAAATATTTTATCATGTTCAGGATAGCTCTTGAGAGATGAAAAGATGGAATACCTATTTATAAACGAGTGAGGTAATGAGGTTATGAGATAGAATTCTAGATATTCATCTCAGGATGATAGGCTGAGAATAGGAAATGAGACAATGAAGTTGAGTAGACCAAAAGGACGGACATTTGAAGAGGAATTGGACAAATGTCCTCCAGATTACTTCTTCTTCCTCGTGTCCTCCATGTGCATATTAAAGAAATAACAAACACGAGATACGCGGCTTGTCAGCATTCCTTCTCAATTTTGAGCCACCCAAGAGATTTCGACATTCCTATTTCCAATTAAGTAGACTCATTCCTTAGCTCATAAATTCATCCTTATGAATTATAGCTTCATTCTTCAAGTTTTCATCCAAAACCTTTACATTTTATTTACATTAGGCAACAAACGAGCTCATTCAATTATAAAATGGTTCTCCCAAGTTCACAATGAGTTCAAGTCAGTAACTCAAGAAGAGTCAAAAGTGAATATTAAATCAAGACAAGTTAAATATATACAACAAGAATTTACTTACATATTTACTTTTACTGTGGGATTTTTGCCTCTGTTTTATTAATGTTAAAGAGTATTTATAAATCTTACTCATTAATTAGTGAATGTTCTGGCTATATTGCTGTAATTGCATTGGGATACTAAAAAATGATGGAACAGATTCTTCAAAAAAGGCAAAATTGAAAAAATATGTAAAAAATAATGGGGAACGGGCTAATTAATAAATGTTGTCTCGAAAGGAGGTCAGAGGACAAAAGGAAATGAGAGAATCGATGACGACAGGAATGAAATTGAAAGGAATGAACAAAGGGAGAAGAATCGAGAGTAATTCCCAGTCATCATTAATTAATCATCCACAAATTAATTAATTAGATTGGGACCGACAAGGCGTACAAAGGGAATCCATCCATTGCGACAATAATTTGACTCCCCATAATTACATTCATCTCATGTTCCTTTCAATCAAATTAAACATCTCTAATTATATGAAAGTCAACTAGCACTATTGACATATTATTTCAAAAGACTTGTTTAAAATAAATTATTGGCTTCAAATTATACGAATGAGGAATAGTTTAAAGTAAAAGTCCTGTATCAGTATAATTATAATACCCGAATTTTCAAAATATCAACAACTTAATTACTTAATTAAAATTAACAATGCCTTGCTCCTTCACGGAACTGTAAGAATATTGACCCTTAAAACCAATTCAAAATTTAACTCGGTTTTTAACAATTCGTGAGTGCCTCTGCGCATTTTACATTTTTTGAATATATTTTTTTTACTCGAGAAATGAATCTCTTGGAAAGATCCTAGGGGAGTTAATTAACTCGGAGAGAAAAAAGATTAATTATGAGATTATAGCACGGGAACCGTCGTGGGGGATATGGGAATTAAGACACATTTATTCAATAAACCATGCTATGAAAATTATACTACTCGCTTGGAGCCAATTTTTAATTAAAGTTTAAGATTAATTAAACAATTCCTTTTTAATCCTTCTTTTCATCTTACAGAAAAGAATTCGTATTCTCTTATAAAAGAATACATTTCCGAATTTAAGCTGTTTTACCAACGAGCATCAGATATATTTATATACAATACATATTTGACTCTAATAAACTTCCAAAATGTTAATTATTCACTAATTTGCTTTATCTCAAATTATTTCTTATAAAACTTATAAAATGAGACTAGACATGCAAATTTATATCCACACTATAGATTTCCATAACATACTGGGTAATACTAGCAAGAGTTAAAATTACATCGTAGAAAATACGTAATCTAACTTTTAAGATATTTTCAAAAAGTTCATTAAACCATTGATAAAATACAGACAGTAGTCAGACAAAAATACAATAAACTACGCTTGATAAAACTAACATTTGCGCAAATAAATGAAAATCATTTTTAAGTGTATTTGCTATTTATAATACTATGAAATGAGTTCAAATGGAGATAATAAATTTTATAAGAATCATCGAAATGGTCTGACGAGCCGGAGTTGTAATACGTAATAAGAGATATATGTATTACCAAACTCCGACCAGAATCCATTCCTCATAAAAGTGGATTGGGGGCAATCTCGAGTGATTCGGTCTAAGGGACTTCTCCACTATAGAGGTCTGGAACTTTGAAAAGCCCTTGAAAGAAAAGGGAAACTCCTAATAATATTATTGTAATTGCGATGGGAGTCTTGAAGACACCACGCCGTTTTGGAATTTCAACGAAGCGTCTCGGAAAAGTTTATCAGAAGGGCTGAAGGAGAGAGTTAATGATTTTATGAGTCCAAAAAGCTCCTTATCGTCCCTCATCAAAGAGAAGTAGGGTTTTCCATTTACCCTCAACTCGGAAATATTAAACACATCTCGTAATTTATGCTCTCTTCTCCTTATTATGACTCTTAACTCCCTAACGGGCTCTCTTCCGAAACAACCTCTTGCACACACACACTTTTCCGTAAATGAATGAGGAGCAATAATCATAATAACTAAATAACTCCCTTTTCCATATTTGTATGGACGACGGGATGAGAGGAACCGTGTATGTAATTACTTTGCCTATTTAATTGAATGCCTTCTTCAAATCTCCAAACATGAGGGAAATAATGAGGGCATCAACTACTCGAATAAAATACTAATAAGGCTAATGCCACTAATATGCATATTTAATACGACTTAAACTCAACTAATGGGTTTCTCATTAATATTTTTTTAAATAACAAGAGGAAACAATTTAGTAAATACATAAATATACAATCCGTTCTAGGTAGTTTATCATTTTAGTAAAGTTGTTCTTCAAGCTTTCTTCGAGCAAAGTCTTTATACCTACAAAATGAATTCTTATAATTTAATATTTATATAAGATGTATTTTACGTAGAGAAACTTTATGCTAGAATAAAGTCCATGATTTAGTGTATTAAATAATAGAAAAATGGGCAGTGGTCACAGGCCGGTTATTATTTGAAAGGTAAACATTAGGCAAAGATGGTGAGATTTCAACTCTCAATATTGCTTCCAGCTGGAAGAGGATAATGGTTATGATAATACTGCATAATGACCGGATTGTTATAGGAATAATAAGGAGAGAAATCCTTAAGCGCGAAGCCAAGTTCAGATCGGAATATAGGATCGGAATACAAGCCAAGCTCAGGAATTATTAAGAAACTTCCGTGTGGATAATGCCTGTCATTTGCCGTAGGAAGCCTCGTTAAAATTTCATGGAAACTTTGGCAAATTGTAGAGCGGAAGGGACGTTCCTTACAGAACTAAAAGTTCTAAGGTATATCCTTTCTCTTGTAATGTATAAATTTCTGTTGTACAATTCGGCGCCTTTACTTCCTCTCAGAGAAAACCAGGTGCTCAAGTTTGTTTTGTGAAAACAATTACATATTCTTTACAGAACACACACACACGTTTGGTAATGTAATGTCTTTGCAACATCAAAGTCATATGCAAAGGTTAATAATACCAGTCAACTAATAATCACTAATAATCATCTTGTATGCGCTCTATTATTTTAAGTACCTAGTTTCAACTGCTTTGGTCACATATATTCTTTTACTTGTTTAGTCTGTTTTATGAAAAAATATTTGAATTAACGCATATTAAGTAAATATGCAGTCGTTATCTGTATATTCAATAGTTCTCTTATCTGGAAAATTAATAAGTATAGTAATTACTTTTCATATTTTCAATAAGACAAACTTTTCCTTTGTTTTTGTATTTAATTGTTCGGGGAAAATGAAAAATGGAAGGAAGAACTTGGAAAAAGGTGGAATTGTTAAATGAAAACTTTAATATTATTAATGTCTATGGGCTCTCTCATTGCACCATATTTAATCCCTTGGGATTGAAGAGGGATTCTATAATGTCCATTCTATTGTGTGGATTTTGTATGGATTCGTCGTAGGCGGAGTAAGGAGCTTTCGCACCGTTACTTTTCCACAATTTCATTCAATTTCCATTTTGGCAATAAAGAGCAAGCTAAATCCCCTCCTTCCGTAATCCTTCCCTCGGTAATTAAAATAGGGTGGAGGAGAACGCGCAGTTTATTAATTTGCAAAAAAAACTAATTTGAATTAATTCAGGAAATCACTCTTAACTCCTTAGTCCTTTTCAATTTATTTTACAATCCTTCATCTTCTTAAATAGACAAAGTTTAAATGCCTAGCAAGAATCCAAATCTGATCATCTTTCCATGCTCATTTTCAAAAGTTGAGTTTATTTATTCAATCTATCACATTATTTACCTTTATAAGACCAATCTAATATATTTTTTATTACATTATAAGTTAAGTAACTAGCAATGGTTGTTTACTGTCTTGTCATCTCTGTCTTTTTGCTTTGGTTTATGAATCGATTTGTTTGTGATTATTTGGGTACTTTTTAAGTATCACATTGTCAAATTTATGCGGCTTGATCTCTAAAATCTCATTTGTAAGCCCGAGGATTGTCCAATGCATTTTTAAAGCGGGATCCGTGTCGTGATAAAGTGATACAGTTAGTGGTCTATTATAAACCCTCTTCTCCTAACGTTAATGGAAGTAGTGGAGTACGCAAGAGTTTAGCTAATAATTTCTATTACCCACACAGCTCCGTTTCCCCACACTCGTTAAATTTTCAAGAGCCACCTGAGAAAAAAGTTGAGAATTTTCGAGTGGCTCTCTCCCTCATGTCAGAATCATTAAAAGACTCACTTTTGGAAGTTTTTTCATCCGGTGGGAATTGCTCCTCCAAAGATGTAGCTCTATATATTTATAATGAAAATAATAATAAAATATCATTTCCCAAACTTTTATTTATTTGTAAATACTCGGAAAAAGCTCGAGAATAATTCATAGCTCTTATGTCTGAAAAAGGTGGATGTTAAATAATGAGGGATATTGGTTAGAACTTTTGACAATTATTCTTCCTGGTTCTTCTTGAGCATTTCTCTGCATGGGTTGACAAATGTGCTTTTGGAGGAGTCGAAGGGTCGAAGTTATCTTGATGTTACAGGCCAAGTGCTTTCGGCCCCATCTTAAAATATTCATCTCTCTGTCCATTCACTGTCATATGAGAAATCCAGGGCCTATGCTCATCTCATCATTCCCAACCGAGTCTCGTGATCATCAATTATGAAAGGAGCTCCAGGGTCCTTTGACACTTCTTGACAATCTCTTCACAATCACAATGAGTCAACCTCAAATCCTTCCAATGATATTTCTGTGTACACCTTCGAAAACATTGTATTTATTGTTGGATTATCCCTTTCATGCGAGTATGTAAATATTTCGAATAACATATGAGACACGCGTTCAGTACTCCGATTAATAATATATCCATTGTCAAATCTTTTAACGTCGTCCAATTCAAAAGTTATTCATCGTTAGATTGAAATATGTGCGGTTGTGGCATTCAATTTGAATAAAAGAGGCTTTTATTACATGGTTGAATTTGCTTGAAATGCATTAAAGCCAATACATGCATAACTTGACTACGTTAACTATGATGTTTTGAACCTTATTAAATTTTCAGTATAAAAGCTTCAACTTCATACGTTAAACGACTTTGTAAAAGATTCATTTTGCAATGTTTAATCTGTAATTTAAATATTTTATTATTTGGGAAAATATTGGGAAATTTGAATGCATGAGAGAAGATGGACATTCAAAATTATTAGTTGCGAACTTTGTAAATAAAATACCTGTAAGTGGACTTTTTTCTAGGAACATTTCTCAAAGAAGAGTTTGAAGAGAATAAAAAGTTCATGAAAATTTAAAGGCTTCGACATTTATTGAAACGTTGAAATTGGAGAGGAATTGAACTACAATTCTTCACTGAAGGTCTTCACACAGGACTTACCATATTACTTTACAATCTCCTTCAAATTGATCAAGAATTCTCTCCAATGACAATGTTTAAACTTTTTACAATTTTAATATTTTATGATTTTCTTTTCTTTCTTTTCAATTGTAGGATTTCTTTCTCCTCTTCAAAATTGACGATTTTTTTTGAACAAGGTAATCTTTCATTCGTCCATTCATTGGTACATTATGAACTTAAATAAATATGAAAGGCTCTATATCTGTACGACTATAAAATGTAGCATGTCTCGGAGTAATGTATACGGAAGAGCGCAAGTAAATAAATATAACCACAATACTCATGTTGCATTGTTGTAAAAGCTGAGGTTCTCAAATCTTTCAATGCTCGGATTCAAAAAAAGGAAAAGGGGAACCTTTATTGTATAAAGGAGAAAGTAAATTGGAGTGAAGGGAAATTGGGAAATTACGACAATACGGAAAAATAAAAACCTTTTCTCCCTCAAGAGGACAAAGAGACATGGAGGAGAGGCATAAAGATATTATTAGTATAAGTATGTATTATTGTCAAGCTCTTCAGCGTTTTCCTTTACCAGTCCTAATAAACGACGGTTTTGTACAGGAAAGAAGAGAAAACTCTTTCAATTCGTCCACTTTAGACATTATTGGGTGCTTGAAGCCTTTGCAAGTCTACAGTCTTCATATACTTATGTCATCATATACTAATGTGAAAGTAAATGGGATTTATATCCTGTAGTGGTATGCGTATGGCGTGTTTGGAAGGAGAAAGTTTGAAGGAAACTCAGATGATTAAAAGGATCCAATTTCAAATTAATGTTAAAAAGTGGAAATTCAATACTCTTACTATAATAATATCTGAGAAAAACTTTTCCCTTCAAGCTTCCCATATGAAAAATGAAATACAAGAGTTGTTCCTTCCGTTTTTAAAATATATATTATTACAGAAATTGATTCATGCAATAGTCACTAACTTAATGATATTCAATTGGGATGTATTAAACGGGCCATCCAAATTTATTTAATGTATCATTCATATCATTTAATTTCAAAATTATTAAAAGTCTCATCCAAAAATATTTATATGCCATCCAAGTAAAATGAAAATATGCTGCTAATTACACACCACCTCGGTTATAGTCAACTCCAAGGGAGAGGTCAATTTCGTTGATTATAGCCGAGGTTGACTATACCCGAGGTTGACTTTTATACACTGAAGCATGGGAGTATTGACATATG